>LUCM01010888.1:0-38547 GCA_008360955.1 Fasciolopsis buskii | reverse complement strand
CACCTGATCTTACGTGATTTTATCCCAATCCATGTTTTGGGGCCATGGTTGCAAAACCCTTTACTCTCGTGTACAGTCCTAACGGCTATGGAGTATGTTCTTCCCGCTAAACTTCAAGCATATCATAAAAAACCACGCCCACAGAGGACAATCGATGACGTAGAAAAGCCTAGGTCTTAGACGTCCTCAACAATATACTACCATTATTTTCCCTTTGTAACTAGCAGATGCAGCCAAGAAACAATTTGGAAGCAAAGCCTTTGAAACACTTCGGTCTCGTCTGTAAATCAAGTACGTAGACGACACGTTTGTGGTGCTCGAAAAACTCAAGATAGACGAATTCCTGAAGTTGGCTTAGCCTAACTGACAAACGAATTATCAACGAATCACAGTTGTGGTTCTTCTGTGGACTCTTCGACGAAGAGCTTCCATGTACACTCCTGACGCTACAAATTAGATTCTGGTGAGACACATCAATTCGGAATGTACAAGTATGAATGTTTGAACGAGAGTATCGGGTACGCATACCTGGCGAGCGACAATAACCGGAAAACCAGTTGTGTGCTCCCGGGCAAATTTTGTTCACTCATCCAGACACTACTTACAATTTCTATATGTATATATATATACTGTAGCACACGGCCAAATCAGTGCCTTTGACGGCGTTGAAGGAAGGCGGATAGCTGTCCACTGTTGCCGCATCGCCTTCTTATTTCCTCAGAAATTTTCTTCAGGTTGTCCGAAGTATTCCCAGTAGACAACAGTGATTGGTCACTTTTAACCTGGTATCCTCGGCTGGGCTAAAGTATACCTAATTGCGTCTTGCAGGATCTGAACGCCATCCGGGACTCCTAGCTTGAGAACGCCGACTATGTCGTGCAGTAGGCATGCTTGCCCTATTGAGAGGTGGAGCTTGAGGAGAGCGTACACTAGTGTGATCTGTCCCTTGCCGTTTCCAGAAACGTAGCCGTGGTACGATCGACAGTTCCCAACCAACGATGCCCCGGGAGAACCCATCGAGATATGATCTATTTGATGTATTGCCTTATCGCCGCCGGAGCACCACGCAAGCAGGTGTCTTTTGGATGTTAGAAACAGGTAGTGGTGACGATCAGTCGACTGAAATCTGCAAACGTGATGAAACGGTTGCTGTTTTTGCGTCTATCATCGAGGTCAAAACTTACCCAGAGCCTGTTGGGCGTGCTCCTTTGATCTTATGCAAACGTTCCAATTTCCTACAAGTAAAAGGACGTTGTGCCTGGAAACATAGCTGACCAAATTCTGAGGTATGCTGTAGCAGTCAACGTTTGGAGTTGGCTCAATGCAGTGAGATGATACTTTCTGATCATTCTGTTAAGACCTTCGAACTCTGTATGGCACCTATAGTTATCCTCCTCCGGAATATGGCAGCCGAACTGTACACTTTGGGCTGATTAGGGACACAGATTAAGGTGTAAAAAGGAACGCTTTGAGACAACCAACCGGTGATAGTCGAGCAAATTAGATGTTGACCTAAGAGGTAAGGGGTTTGAATTTCAGATCCTAACCCAGCCACTTTGGTGGTAGATGACAGTTCGTTGTCGCTTGGCTGGGTATCATTCCAGACCTAGTAAAAGCTAATGTGGCGCTACATCCCCCAAGTTTCTGGGTCATGGTTGCCAGTTCCCACCCTTCTCCCTGTGCAGTGAACCGTAGAGATTACGGGGCATTCTCCCCCAGTCACACTTGTGTGAAAGCATGACACTTATATCCGGACTGTGATCGTTTCCATCGAGTCTAGCGAATATTGTGACGAAGAAGAATGCCTCATCCGAGCCGAAAATCAGTTCTTTTCGTGACAAGCTTCACAAATGGCAAGAAGATAGGGGATATGCCATAGATACTACGGCCAGTTACGTGAGGGTGGGGAACTGTCATCTCACCAGGTCAAATGTAATAAGCCGAATGATTTCCAGTTGCCACCTCTCACCAAGGTGACCGGAGGATCTGGGATTGAAAATTTCGACCTTTTTTGGTGACAGACACTTTACCCACTTAACCATCGCCGGTAACTTGGATGCCAGCTGACTCTGAAGAGCACAGGTTCTGGCAACAAAACGCAAAATTCAAGATAAGCAAGTGGTTGAGAAGTACAGTCACAATCTACCGTTTTAGACACTTGGAGGCCTAATTACCAACAGGAAACGATGAATCGGTGGAGGCAAAATGTTAGTAGGAAATACTTGATTTACATTATTACATTCGAATTGTTGAGCACGAAAAACGACATAATTCACTTAAAGCATGCCAAAAACTAGTTTTGGCTGGCATATAATCGTCAATGTCATTGTTGCCTGATTCCGGAGCATCACCGGCATGATCAAGAGATCAGTGTCATCATCACTGTTCGGCGTTAATTAACAAAGAAAGCCTTACTGACCACTACTTTTTTCACAGAGGTTCCTATAAAAAACGTGAATATGCAAGAGGAACGGGGAGCGGATCTACACAGGCGAGAAAGTATAAGAATGCTGCAGCAGCCAACACACGGAAAACAGTCTAACTGTACAAACGCACCCTTTCAATCATTCTGATGCACAGAAAATGACATGATCGCCACCGTTTACGGTTCACTGCCATATCCTTTAACGTCTCCAGCCAACCAGTGGACGGATCTTTCGGACTTTAACCACGAAGAGGTGAGAAACGAAATTACCGAAGTTGGCTTTACATTGTTTTAACCTACGCTAGCATGTGATCCACATGGGTTCTTTCACTCCGTGAGAAGAACGCAAAATAGGCCACCGTGTGGTAGACAAGTGTTCGTCACAACCAACACGTGACCCAACTGGTGCAGCCTACTTAAGCTTCATACGCTAAGTTAAAAGGTTCACAGAACTGGCTCGTAATACTAGATTCTTAACCTCCACACTACCCATTTGGTCACTTCATCCAATCCTGGGGATTTTACGTAGACATCGATGATCGAAAATCTCTAACCGACGAACATCTCCCTCACGCATACTCCATGTCTCGCAACCATATAACATAAATAAGCCTACTGCGGTACAGCACACATGGCCTTTCAACTTCAGTGAAATATCAAGCCGACGCCACAAGTGTTTCAGTCCAGAGTGAGCTGCTCCAGCGTTCGATAAACGTGTTTACTGCCGAGCTACTATCGTCCGACACACAGCTACCAAGATAAGTAAAACGGTCCACAATCGTTAGTTCCTTCCCATCCAGTATCAACTTTGGGACTACTGTCTTGCAACAGCACATTACACTTTGAAAGTGCAAAACATACCGAACCAAGCTGCAAACCTTGAGTGCCTAGTTCACGTTGTGTTGGATCTGCAGATTCGAACAGGCACACGATGTCATTTGCGTAATCTAGATCACACGGCTTTTGACCGTTTCTCAGTTCGACCCCCACATCCTGGATACCTCCTAAAGCATCTTCCATTACCTCGTCCAAGAAGAAGTCGAACAAGAAAGCAGAGATGGGGCACCCTTGTCTAACACCTTTAGTCGTTCCGAAAGAACTTGTTAGTTCATCCTGCGGTTACAAGTTTGAAATTACAATGCTCGCAACAGGTTCACAAACTTCGCTGGCATGCCTTTCTCATGGAAAGCCCTGAATAGTTCTCCAATCTACTGAATCAAACGCGCCTTTCAATTCCAGAAAGACTACGATCGTAGGGCGATGGTGTGTGTTTGCCCGCGGCATGTTTGGAATAACTGTCGAAGAGTGAAAATCTGGTCGATGCAATGTTGACCTGGACGAAATTGTGCCTACTATTCGTGGGTGTTACTCTCGCGAACTGATGTCAAACGACACAGCATTATGGAAGCTATGACCTTAGTAACTATCGAAAGTAAACTAATCCCACGGTGGTTGTTGCAGTCACTCAGATTTCAACCACGAAGAGGTGAGACACAAAATTACCGAAGTTTGTTTAACATTGGTTTTCCTATGCCAGCGCGTCATCCACATGGGTTCTTCCACTCCGTGGGAAGAACGCACAATAGGCCATCGTGTGATAGACAAGTGTTCGCCAGACATGAAACCATTTGGTTTGAATATGTGGACGACATTCTGTTTGAGTTAAGAATCAAGTAACTTTCGTATTTTTCCCGACTGTTTGGGTGGTGCTGTTTGGAAAACATCTTGTAAATGCTAACTGCAAGATGCTGTTGCAGGACTGGATTGCTTTAAAGCGAAAACCCGTTCTCCCAGGGTAAAAAGATTTAGCCACTTCCGTGGTTGTACCTCGCCTTGTGTTCTTATATCGGATGAAAGGTCTTCGAGCACACAGAAAGTTCGATCGGCAATTACCAACTTGAGCATCTGTGATATTGGCGTGACATACGATTATCGACCAAAGGTCGAGTTTGCACGGCGGCAGTGCAGTATATCTTCCTGCACGATTGAGAAACATGGCCGTCGAGGATAGATCTGAAACGACCTCCGGTATTTTAACATCATTATCTTCGTAGCAGGTTATGTCTAAGTTTCAATCTGCATAACAAGCACCAAAGGTGAACAGATTATTGTAGTTGAATCATATTTTATGCATTCCCACTTAAAGCCTGCCTTGTCGTACGCCATTTCTTGACACATGCAATGACTGGATGGTGGGTTGAGGTGGCCACTCGACATAACAAAGAAGTATGAAAACTAACCAGTGAACTGGTTCATGTAGGTTTAGTTCGACGGCAATGTTGGAGTCCACGAGATGCCCTGGACACCAGACATTTGTCTGAATTATAGGATTTAGTGTTATAGCTAGGGACGTTTCACATCCGGGATTGTTCCTCTTCTATATAGTTGCTCAGTTTACTGTTTTGTAGTCGATCTTTCACCGATTCTCGTTCACTTTTTCTTTCAACTAGATGGTGCTTCGTCGTAATATCCATCACTAGCGGAGGCAACAGAAGCAGTTTTAATTGGCTTGTTGTAAACCCCCCAAGTATGAATATCTGACCCGAAAACGGAAGCTGATTCTATAGCATGAGGTTAACACGAACATGGCGACGTCATACCAACTGGACGGATACATAGCCATTTGTCCTGCACTAGCATATCAGGCTGCGAAACTGATAGGCTCCACCAGAGAATCACCCATTTCCACTTTCGACAAAGGGGGCCCGGCTGGGTCGTGTGGATACCGCATATCCGTCTACCGCACCAGCTCAGTTCAGTTGGCACTGAATGTTATGCTACCCATAACGGGACTGCCCAGAAAATTAACATGGAGTATAATCAAGAAAACAAAAACTCCAAAGTGCTGCAGATGTGCAGCTAAGAATAATACCATATACTCCCACACAACCGATTGTGTTGAGATATTCGCTGCCAGTTTTATATCCAAAATCAACAAAATCAAGACAATAAACCATTTCAGGAAATTCAAAACACAATACACCTACAACAGATCCTACCTGGGAGGCCTCCACTGACCTATTCGAAAGGGTTTCGCTAAACTTGATCAGAGCCGGGACTGCGCCATCGGTCATGACCACGCTCTTTCATAACTACCTACTGCCCAGTTCATCAGCAAGAAACCGTGGAAGCAATTTATGGCTGTTACACTATTTTTACAATCCATTAACGATGCATTCCCATTGCGCCCTAACTGGAACGCCAGTTGGAGGCGAATGACCGTGAGTTGTATGTCATATCTACTATGCTATGCCTCCCAGTGCTCCAATACGATTATGACTAGATGTCTCATGCTCCGAGTTGGCTACTTAGCCTGAACGCCTTTAGAATTTCTCCCAATGACCATGAACCTCAAATGATCTTTGCTGGAGAAGTCTGCCTTCTCGTGGCTAAAATTTCTCCGTGAAAGTGCGAGAATAAAGTCGAATATCCGGCGATCTCCACAGAGCTGACTTATTTGAAGCTAATTATGGACAGCGTACAAAACATGCAGTACAATGCCAACGGTTCTCTGTGGTATGCTAACCGGGTTAGTTCTCGACAGCTTAATGAGATAGATCTTTTGTTTCATATTTCACGGATGAGTGCATCGGGACGAACATACACTAATTCTGGGACTCATTGCAGTAATGACGGAACCCGGCAACCATGGCCGTAAAATGTGGAGTGGCATCGAACCACATAGGGCTTCAACAGGTAAGATGACAACAAACCGGGTGGAAAAGGATCGCTACCTGTAACCTAAGCCACCGGTGGATTCGAATTTCGAACCTCTAAACTTTTAGAGGGGTGACAGGCGCTGACATATTATAAGAGTCCAATGCGGTAATCTAACTCGGCTAATTCGGAGTCTGTTAGTTGGAATTTCCAAACCCTTCCTCCAGGTCATCCACTGACCATTATCCGATTCGGAAATAACTGCATCCTACCATTCACTCAAATCAACCCGACTTGCAATGGATTAGGTAGAAGAATAGCATCCAGTGTAACAAATTCACGAATTGGCAGCAGTTCGGTGAGGCGCAATCGAAACGTACAAGCAGTCTGAATGTTGTGAAACAAGTTGTCAACTGAGATGAAATAATCAGTGTATTGATCATCTTCACTGAAGACGTAAAGTTCGCGACCTCATTGTTCATGAATCGCAGAAATTGACCAATCTGAGCTGCATAACAATTCAACATTCGAAGCCGATATATTCAATATATATATATATATATATAATATATAGAGAAAGATGCACTTACAGTGTCCAGATTTTCTGAGGATGAATCACCTTGACCACCATTCTGATCGATCATTGTCTGATAATCTGTTTGGTCAACATCCGATGGAACAGTGATCTCCACATCCCCATTATCCCACGACGTCCCAAGCGGCAAAGGACGTGGACCAAGATTTGTCTCCTCATGCATCATTGGATGAGGAAGTGTTCCGTCCGCGGTGTATGCAGTCGGGATGGTGTGGTGCTCTGCCGACACCGATGGTGAGATTGTGATGGACAATTCCCGAGTAGTCAACTCACCCGACGGTACAGCAGCCTCAAACGGTGGACGTCGGAAACCGGGCAGTTTCGGGAATGTAATGGTGAACGAGGAGTGAGGTTTCGCTATGGACTGATGTAAAGAGGTTTGTGCTGCTGGCTCGTTCGGACGATTATCCAAGTCATTTACTCCATGGCCATTAGCTGTTGGAGTGCCGAGAGGACAGGAAGACGGACATTCGGTGGTTCGGACCAGTGAATTGAGCACATAGTTGGGCAATGCGGGACGATGGTGGTGCACCATAGTATTTGCAAGTGATGACACGGAAACACATTCCGTAGTGCATTGCGATGATGGAGGAATGGGTTTTTGTGGAAATCGATCAAGGATGATGGGAATTTCCACTTTATGTGCATGCACACTAGCAACACTATGATTTACGGTTTTTGAATCATGAGCTGGTTTGGATGGGAATAGTTTCAATTTCCGACTGCGTGGTTTCTTGGTAGACTCATCAAAACGGGATGGAATGAACGAAGAGTCGCCATTGTCTGTATCAGTCAGACCACGTTGGTCTGTTGTGACTGAGCGTGTGTACGGGGCACGGAACTGGGTATGTTTCCCCTCTCGCGTGATCGCGGCCGCACGATCGGGGAAGCAACAGAATAATCGACGCCACCGTGACAACGAACCGGGACGATAGGAATATGACAGATCGTGAGGCACTTCTGGCTTTTGTTTGCATAGATCAAGCTCTGAAAATTAAAGCAAGGTGAGAAGTGCGTCGCCTGGAGCGTCCGTGAATAAGAGGCATTAAAAACAAGGTCACCTTACGCAAATATACTTAGATGTGAGAATTTGTATAAAGAGACATCGATCAATAGGATGTCTTTGCACAAGCACACCGAAACGAGAACTGGTTACATCAACCATGATTCAACTACAAGACACAGACGGCATATATCCTGCAATAGCCATCTAATACCTACCTACCTCTGGGTCGCGTGAATGACGAGACAATCGTCCACTCTTCAAATGCCTTAACATACTTGGAGGTGTGTCTCGAGTCTCCAGTTGACTACTGGCCGCGAAGGCTAGAAATGATTCCAAAAGACCATGTCACAAACAGTCTCTACTGAGGAAGTTCTAAGAATTGCTTCTCCGTTGTAAGTGTTTTTATTACAGTGAATATGCAGAGATCTCCATTTGGTTAAATGGACTTTGGTACTCAGTCAGAGAGGATGAAACATTTCTGATTTGAACCAAACACCAGCAGCTCTAGACTCACCGTTCTTTACTGCGAACGAATGTACTTGGCACGCAAAATGTCTAGCCCTAAAAGACAAGTATACGAAATGAGCAATCAGCCACTGATCTCCACTGGGTCACGAGACCGTCAGATGGTCTTACTGTCTCGTGTTAGACCGTTTGGTCAAAGGCTCGGCAATCGAGCAATACCACGCCTACCCACAAAACATGTACGCCGATGGATAACCGATGGTGTGGAGGTGAAAAGCGGAAACATGTACGGTAAGCTCTATATAACTTTCGCTTCTATTTTTCTCCTCACTGCCCCCCTCAAACCAATACTTCACTACGACTCCGGTTGCACGTGATCTGCACACAGATGTGATAAATGTATGACTACATGCTCCGTCGTGACATATGAAGAAAACCTCAAATACAAGACAGTAAGAGATTCAGACCTCCCAGTCGCCGGTACGCCACCTGGCGACCGCCCTCTTCAATTCAGCGGTGGACCCAAAATCGTTATTAGCTACAAATGATGGGTCCGTCAACAAGACTGCCGGTTATGCTGGAGCACTAACCTTCAGCTCTGACCACGCGCTAGTACACTGTAACGTTTGTTTTGGTGGGCGTTCAAAACGCACGTTGCAGCGTCGGTTTGATTGCCACCAGCTATCCGATCCGATTCGCTCATCATTCCTTCGAAGCGCACTGGCTGAAAAGCAAGAACTGTTGTGAACTCATAATACCAATGAGAACTGATATTGTATAAAGAATGCCCCGGATTCTGCCAGTTTAGTTGTGGCTTGACCCGTCGTGTTGTGTCATCCTATATTTCTGCTGAGTTTCTGCACATCCTCAACGTCCACCAGTGCATATCAGACGGCAGTTAGTATGATGAAGCACGGCTAGTAATGAGACATGAACTCAACGCAAGTTGGCGTAAGGATCGCGAGATCTGATGGTCTCAACAAGCTTTGGAGATGGAACGTGCTGATACCATGGGAAGTTCCCGCGAGCTGTTTCACCTCATCCAAGCTGCCGGTTGGGAAGCATTGGGTGTGAGCGAAATGATCTGTGAAGCTGACGGTTCACCTATTCAGAATGCAAAAGCAACACCACATTGTAAACCAGAGAAGGTGGCCAGGCATTACGTTTCTCAAGTTAAGTAGAGCCGAAACAGAATTAATAAGATTCAGAATGACAAACGGTCAACCAGTCACTGACCAGCGATGATCAAGTGGATTAAGTAGCTGTCAACCGGTCACTGTGATGGTAGACGGCGATTTGCAATTGCCCTGCTCGATATCATACCTGACTTAATGAGAACGTATCTGGTTCCATATCATTCCAAGTCTTAGGATCACGGTTGTCGGTTCCCAAGCTCCCTCTGGGAGTGGGCTCTAGCGGCAATGGGGGATCCCTTTTCCACTGCACTCGTGCTTCAAGCGTGTCATTAAAAAAAGTTGAAACTGATAAGGAATCCACCAAAATGACAAGTCATGCAATGTCACAAAAATGTATACTTAACAACAATACAGGGTTGTCTATAGATGAGGTTGGGAGGTCACCAATATTAACTGAAAAGTACGCTGATTAACGTAGGTGTGAGATGGTCGGAGAAGCTGCAACTAATCGGAAGGCCAACAAGGTAGGATGGCTCATTTAGTTAGTGAAATAAGCCTATTATTAAAAACGCATCGGGGGATCGAACGAAAGCGTGAGCACACAAAATGAGGCCATTCAAGTATAGCTATTAGTGGTTTTGTGAGAAAAACAATTTGGAACAGCAGAGGTAACGCAACAACGTAGGATAACATGCCCATAAGTCCACATGATTGTGTACGAAGGGATAAAATCTAGAATGCGAATCAAGGTCGCTTACATGTGGTTGAATTAAAGATGTAAACGATGGGACATAAAAATGTTTGAAGCTCTTGATCAATGCAGGCTTCTTTATTTGCATGCTGGCTTTCGTTCAGTGCAAGGGTTACAGAAATAAACCTTGCAAAAACGCCCTAGTTTCAGCTACTATCTCGCGGCACCGAATACTAAAGAAGGATAACTCAAACGGCCATAAGACCAATGTAGCCGACTGCCTAATTGAGCCATATTGCCTACGATTTAAGACCATAATATTAAAGGATCACATGGACGCTGGCCAATTCATGATACAAACTATTTTATTAGAGGCTTTCACGCGTGAAGTGAACGGCCATGCTCCAGAGCAACAAGGGCGCACTACAAGGGGGAGGGGAGAACCAGCAACTGTGACCGTGGAATCGGAGTGACAAGAATCACAAAGTCTCACCGGGCCGGAGGTCGTAACGAGCTCGGCGACGGCGAGTTGCTATTTACCACCGAAGTGACCAGTGAATCTGGGACTCAAACCCCTGACCGTCTTAGTGACAGACGCTTAGTCCAGCTGAATACTGCTTGCTTTCCATAAGTTCCCAACATGTCACTGCCTGATCACTTTAATCTATTTCCCAATCATTACCTCCCTCACAAAAAAGTATATACCGATGGGTCGATCTGCGGGCTTGAGCAGCATCCCAAGCACATTAACCTATTTCATTTCAGTGTTTCTCCCATTAAATGAGCAGCGACACAATCCCCGACTTCTCACCTTTCAGTTACTAATGGAATTCTATCATTGTGCTCTACAAATGCAATGCAATGTTTTAATTTCCGATCTTCAAGCATGTACAATCGGCGAGTATGTTTCTGAACCGCGTAGCAGCACCGACATCGATGACAATGAGTATAATTGACCTTTGATCGGCAACCGGATATCACCCCGACGCCACAGGTGCTTCCGGTCAGTGAGTATCAGTCGACTCTTCTGTATACGCCAAGATACTTTATTCGACATACCACCACCTGCGGAGATACAGTTGCCCGAGTAATTAAATTAATCTACCTCACAAAATTGTTCTCCTACATGAACACGGTTCGGCTTTGAGCCAATCCAGTCCTGAAACAGCATTCTACACTTGGAAGACGCAAAATGCATCCCAAACACACCCACACTATTGTTCCCACGATCGAGAAAAACTTGCAGCTTACTTGGGTCACTGCTCAGCAGCACAACGTCACCCGCATATTTTGTCAGACAGGTCCCCATTTTAGCCACTATTGTCACATGAAGAAGTTGTATCCGTCACCGCCTTAGTGACAAAATTGAGGAGGAAATCTGAAAGGGAGTAACCCTGACGAAATCCACTTCTCGTGGTGAATTCGGGTAGAAGATGGACGAAAGCACGAACTTGACTTCGTCTGTTCTCACAGAGATTGGAAGAGTGAAATGAATTTTTCTGACACACCCTTGAGTGAAGGATAATCCCAAGGAGCTGCACCATCGGCTGGGTCGAACGCCACCTTTAGGTCAAGCGAGACAGAAATTGTGGGTTTACGAGACGCGCTCACAGTCTGAGACTTATCGCAAACCAACTACTTGATCGGTACAACCCCGACCGGGACGGAAACTGGTTTGATTCTTACACATACGTCTGTCGCAAGTACTAAGTAGTCGGTGGGACAAGATGCCCGCGGACGATTTGAATGCAATACACACCAAACTAACCATTCTGTGATTTCCACATGGGGACCTGTCACACTTCCTGTAAGTCGGTACAATCACCGGTTCATGTCAATCCTTGGGAAACTTTTCATCCCCTCGTATTAGCCCCCGAGATCCTGTTAGCTCCGACGTCTCACCACCGTCTTTGAAGACAGTAACAGCTCGTCTGGCTTAGTTGCCTTGTGTCATTTCAGAAAACCTATCTTCCTGATGAAAGCGTTTCGGATGGAGAACTGGTATTCAACTGCAGGTATAAATGGAAGACTCGCTGTGGTAGTGGACCAACTAAACTGTTCCCTAAAATGTTCCACTCTCCAACGGACTATCCTGTGAATGAATTTATGAGCCGTCGGATTTTTCAGTCGCTCCGCTTACGCTCGGTCTACGTGGACCAGCACTCCTAATCAGTCGACAGCTGAACGGTTTCCCATTTCCCTTAGACTTCCGTAACCCCCACTACTCGCGGTCATTTCTCGGGCTCTTGGTCACTGTGTTTTGAATCCGGAGATGCTGGTCATCCAATAGGGCACCCGAAGTCGAGGATAGCCTTCACTTTCGAGGTTTACATGACATGGAGTCTTGCATCCCGATGAGTGCAAGGTTTCTTCTATCTGCTCTCATTGCTCGCTCGAATTCCGGACACTTCATTGTGACGACAACCGCATTTACAGGTTCGATGGGAACTAAAAAGGGGATTATCGTCTAGAATCAGCTGTGAAGGACGCAAAAAGGCAAGCAGGGACCAAAGCATGATTTGTATCCGTAGGGGTGGGCCAGAATGATCGACAATCCTCGACGGATCGACTCCACCGGTGACCAGTGGAAATATGATCTACTTGAGTTCAACGCTGTGCATGGAAATGAGGGCGCCATGTGAACCGATATTGCTTTTCATGGGAAAGATGGGTGTTTTCCGGCAACAGTCTGGTCGGAACAAACTCGGATGAAACAATCAGTTGCCGTGTGAAGGTCAATGGGTACAGGCTTGACGAAGTAGTCTTCTGGTCATACAGGGTGAAGATAAAATCAACAGACTGAAGCGCCGACAAGCAAAAATATAGTTTCTACGAAAAACCTTCCACTCGTTCGCAAGAAAAAAAGCTCTGGTACTGTGGTGTCAGCAGGTGACTGCAATGCACAATTAGGAAAACTGAGTGCATCAAACGTTCGTTTAAGCCAATGCTGCGTCTTGACCACTCAGCGTACAGATAACGGAGATAGACTACTACGGCTCTGCGCAAACGATCGTTTATTCCTACCTAGTGTGAGCTCCCAACACATACCGCATCGCACAGCGACATGGCGTTCGATCTTTACAGCAAATATGAGTCAGATCGACCATATCGCAATAAGCCACCGTTGGCGCGGTTCAGTCCAAAAGGTAAATCGTAATGGTTCACATATGTAGAATCATGCGCTAGTATTAACGCGGGTTTCGATGCAGCTCAATGTCTATCGACGCAGACCGCGAACCTGCCTGCCCGTAGAAATTCTGACTCGGCTGTTCGCACCAGTTACGAGAAACTACCAGGTGAGCTAAGAACTCCGACGAACAGCGATGTAGATGAGAGCTGGGATCAAATCGAGGTGATGCACTTGGGAGCAGATTTCGACTGCGGTTCTAAATGCGTTGTCCACCAAAACAATACATTTCTCTGGAGTCGTTGGATCTATTGTAACGAAAACGCCAGCTCCCCAACCGTAGAGTGAATAAGGTACGACGACATCTACAGCGTCAAAGGACGACAAGTCTTAGTAAGAAAGTGCTTAAAATTGGTGGGTTAAGAAAGCCAAAGCATGCAAGTGGCAGCTGCTTTCGATATCAGTAAAGTTCGTGAACCACGATTTGTACTTAGATATCCATGGTCGGGTAAAAGTATACAGCGAACTACTAGGCGCACTTGAAACGACGAGCGATAAGAGCACCCCACTCCACTGTAAATTAATTTCGACATTAGCGCGATAATAAAGGACCATCAAGATGCAGGCGTCGAGCTGGCAAATGTAGAGCTGTGCCACCTAGATTACGCAAACAGCTTTGTGTGTTTGTTCGGGTTTGTGGAACATGCGCAACATGAACTAAACAGGCTCGCCAGGGCTTAAGCTTCATTCAGCATGTACTTTGCATCTTCAAAGTAGAGAATACGGCTAGAAAACTAGATAAACCGGATAACAGAAGCCGAGGAATCGACACCTGACGGCGAGAAGCTATCGTTGGTCATTTCAGTTACCTCGGCAGTTCCACGAAGAAGGATGGCAGCTCGGTAGTAGAAGCGAGCACGTGTATATCCAGGGCTCGAGCCAAGTAAGTTGGAATGAAGCACTGGTGGCGGCTACCGGACACTTTGCTGAAGTTTAAAGACCATGTGTATTGCGACGCAGCGCGTTCAGTTTTGCTGTATGATCCCAAGACATGGAATTTACGTGCGAAGGATGTTCGTCGCTTGGAGGTGTTCGACTACCGATGTCTGCGTACTAACTCTAGGGTTGGATCGAGTGACGGCATGAGTAATGTGCAGGTTCGGACTGAAGTAACGGAGTTTTGTGTATTCGGTCGGTGAGTATTCCAGCAAACCTTAGTAGTCTTCGTTGGCTGGGTCGTATGACGTAAAGGGAAAACTCGTCCAACAAACCGTGCCTTATTTTCCACCCCTCCCATGGAGCGAAAGAAGTCACATAAAGGTCAGCACCTAAGTGGCAGCAATGGTGAAAAAATATACAATGAACTTAGATAAAGTAGGTATTTTACGTGTTCATGGATGGGGTCCGAAAGATCCGCCAACTAGCCAGCTAGAAACAACGAAGGATATGGGAGCGAACCGTAGACGACGGCCGTCGTGCTGCCCTTTTGTGTCGAATCAGGGTTGAAAGCATCTGCGTTTGTGAAGGTAAATTGTTTTCCGTGAGTTAGCTAATACATTTTTCTCGCTTCCATAGGTCCACTCTCCATACACCTTGCATATTCATTCTTTCCGGTGCGATGTGTAACCCAGGGGGGAAAGGCAGAGGATAGTGAAGCTTGGTCCGTTGTTTAACGCCGAACGATTATGATGGTGGTGGTGAAGGCAAAATGTGCCAGTGGGTGCCTGTTGAGAATTCACGCCTTGGGGTAAAATCGAGATTAAACTCAACTTTTTGTCAAGAAGAAATGCAACTATCTGTAACAGTACCACTGTTCATAATGAAGTGACAACTACAGGCTGATAACCCGAATAAGACTTTCAAACCTTCAGGTATTGATCGAGAGGGGTCCAGAATTGAGCTTACAAGAGAGCTGGTTAAACTTATGGGATCGTCGCAGTGATATAAATAACTACTGTAGTTGATGATCCCCTTGAACTCCTATCTCATGACTAAATTCTCACGGAGTTACGGGAGTAATGCAAACCAAAATAGCGGAAATACAGGATAAAACAGTGGTCCATAACTTAACGTAGTGAAATTTTCAGTCTTCCTCCCCCCCATGTTATAGGTAACACAGTCATCCAGTAACTCATTCTACGAATGAGCAAATAGAACAGCAGAACATCAGCGGAAGGCCTACATGTACTAAATTTGAACGAAGTGGAGCGAAACAATTGTAAGCGCTGTGGCGGCATGCAATCAGAAATAAATAATAACTTAGCAATATAAATGAAAATAGTTACAAGACTGTATTCATCCGAGCAACGTAAAAAAAAGTCGAGTGGTAATGAAATGCCTTGTTCCACAGAATCAAATGGCGAAATTAAGGCAAGACAACCTGGAATCAATGATGGAATAAATTGGGCAAATGTCGTCAAGTGTCTCGCAGCGTTTTTCGTCAAGGTCTCGGGATCACACACAACTAGACCAGTACATGTATACATACGGCGAGTATGTGTATGTATATATACATATAGGTATTGGAAGAAAAATGAATTGCTAAGTAAATAGCTGAAAAAATTGAAGACACTGTGATGGGAATCAAAAAATGGCCCAACACAGGTTATAAACGGCTAGATCATGAGCCACCGACGGGCAATCACTGATCGTGCAGCTTGGCTGAATGATACTTTTCTGTTCTTGACTAGGTGACATTGATGCTAGTGACGGACAAGGTGCGACGAACGGGTGGCTGTAGCCTTTCGACACGCCTGGAACATCAATGCAAAGGAAGCAACTACTACGCGAAAAAGGGAGGAAGTAGGAATGGTGGCCTTTAGGCTGGGAGTGGCAGAGCCATAAAGTCGTATTACCTCAAGTGTACTAATGGACCGCGCGGCGGCGAGTTGCTGTTTGCTGACAATGACCGGCGGATCTGGGATGTGAGCTTGACTATTTTGGGGTGACAAACGCTTGTTCCACTTGACCACCGCCATTTCCTAGGGCAAATTTGAAGCCAGCGAGCGACCATTCTAACGAATGTCAATGACTTTGGTGGCTCTATAGCATTACGGACAGCTCAGAACCTGAAAAATCTACAAACAGGTTGCAGCGTCCAATCAAGATTCTTCAGTGAATTCCATTGTATAACACCACTGTTTACATGCCTAAGAAACGAACTGCCTTGCAAATCGCACTTGCATTTGCGAAATCCAGAAGCGTTACCCTAAACGAAAATCAGCGATTTCTTCGGTAAACATCGGCGGGATATATTCCTAAAAAATTTCACCGGTTACAATTAGAGCATTAAGAGGTCATCTCACACGCAAGGATCTGACCACCGTTACCAAATTTCTGTTGCAATTCTAACATTTCACTTTCCTTCAGTAGCTTCGGGAGAGTGGAACACTGGTTCCTTCAGTTACTCTCCGTTCTCATTTGCAAACTTTATCTCTTTACAAACAACAGCAATAATCTGGCTTCTGTGCGATCTGTGTGCAAAGAATCCAACAGTCAAAAGCAAACGGAACCAACAAAACAGGGCCAGCGTCACTAGATGTGAAACATCGGCACCTAAAGCAAACTCACCAGAAGGTTGGCTCTGAGTATCACTATGGCCATCGTGTGGTTGCGTTTTGATCGAATGGGTTCTACTTGAGTTGGAGCGCCGAGCAGCAGCGTAAATTGCAGCACAGGCGGTCTCCATGTTCATAGGCACTGGTGGAGGAGAAAGAACTAGTCTTTCACACTCTTCAATGGACAAATCATCTTGGGAAGCATGAGAACTAATCGATCCTGCATGGTCTACATCAGAGAAATCTGCAGTAAACTAAAGCATCAAGTTGGCAATTGTACCTGGAGTGGCCCTGAGCTCCATTTTGTGGCAATCCCGAAGATTTATTCTTGCTCAGTATGGTTGGCTGCTCTCCATGCGAAATGTGGGTACGCGGCGGTCGAGAGTTTTACCAAAATAAAATTCACCGGCATTTCCAACAAAAGGCCACAAATTCAGAAAACGCGCCTGACGTGCGCTACCTAGTCCCGGTGCGGTTCAGTTCAGCTCAGATCAGTTCCAGTTCTAGTGAGATCACAGGACTATACGGCGAGATGCCAGATCGCACAGGTTCTTGCACCGAGAATCCTTGGACCTGACGATGCTTCGTTAACAGGAGGGTGGAAGACCCTCTTCAGTTTCTACAAGGGAGGAAACAAGTAGTGAGATGCTTTCCTCTCGTCCATCTCAACCCCACAATTTACGCGCTGTCCTCTCCAAACACAGCTAGCCATACATTGTCTAGTCTCCCTTCGGATCCGCGCACTGATCCCACCCCGACCACTACTTCCGGCAACTTATTCCAGCCATTCACCACTCGTGTGGCAAACGATTTGCACAATCGTCTTCCTGTCACCTCTTAGTGTCCCGTTCCCCTTATCTGGAATAGGGCTCCGCGGTGATCTTTAGTGATCTTGAACGTCTGTATTAAGTTACCTTTTACCCTACGTCTTTCCAGGGAGCATGAGCCAAGAACCATCAGCCTTTGCTCATATCTCATGTGTCTCAAATGCGCAAACCACCGTGCAAAAACGCGTTGAACCTGTTCCAGCATCTTACTATCTCTTACCAAATACGGTCTCCATTCTTAGACACAATATCCCAAGTGCAGTCAGGCAAATGCCTTGAACATCGGCAGAAGAACGTTAAGTTTTCCATATCCTACGGTCCTCTTAAGTTGGTGTAAGGCACGTCATCCGTTCTTTACTGACTTTCGACGTTGCAGACTAGGGTTGAAGTCCGCACTCACGACTATCCCGAGGTTTCTTGTTTTTTGAGTCTGTTCTATTGTGACCTGATGCCCAGGTGGACCCATATGGCGAGGGGACTTCGCTTCTCCTTCAATGAGCCGCTGACATTTGCCCAAGTTCGACGGAAGATCCGAGCTGACCGACCACTGGTGAACTTTATCCATACCCCTCTGGAAGGCCCCACTGTTTGCTGTCCCTAAAAGTTTGAAGTCGTCAGCAAACACCAGACACGGATTTTCCAATCCATTAGCTATGTCGCTGATTTACATCAGGAAGAGCAGCGACCTCAAGACAAAGACCTGTGGCACCCAGCCCTGCAACAGTCGTCTGTCCGATAGACAACCCTCGACTCTTACCCTGAAAGATCGGTCCTTTAAACATTGTGCTATCCAGCTAAACACCCAAAATCAATCCCAGACCCCTCAATTTCTGGTCAAGAAGCCCGTGATTCACGGAGTCAAAGGCCTTCTGAAATTCCAGATAACAAACTTCTGCCCCTTCGCCCTTGTCAATTCTACCCGTTACTTCGTCCAGGAAGCTTATGAGGTTAGTCAGACGGGAGCGTTTTTGCCAAATTCCGTGCTGCTCCATCATTATCCACCGGTTAGCCTCTAGGTGATTGACTATCCTGTCGCGAAGCACTCTTTCAAGAGTTATTAGCGTGTTGGATGTCAAGCTAGCCAGTCTAGAGTTAATACAGCCGTCTCTGTCCCCGCCGTTATGCACCGGCATGACGGTCAACGTCAACCAGTCCGCGGGAAGCCACCCCTCGTTCAACGACGGGTTGAAGAGGCGGAGTGCAAGGTTTCTCCAGGACCTCTGCCCGCTGCTTTGCTATCGCTGGGTGGAACCCATCAGGCCTCACTGCTTTCGAAGTGCTTTTGTTAGGCTGTCCTACACTTCCTTCTCCGTGATTGCTCCTTCCGGCATCCCCACCAAGAGGGTGACGAAACCTAGTGTTAGTACCTGTGTCCCCTGATCCCGCCTGTATAATGCCTGGAAAACTTTCAACAGACAGTCGGCCTTCCCCTGACTGTCGTCTGACCTAACCCCTTGGTAATTTTTTCTCCACCTACGGCCTTTCTCACAGCGGCCTTAGACTGAACGTAGTTGTAATATGCTTTGGGGTTTCTTTTAGCGGCCGCATCGATCCGCTCTTCGTAGGGAGTTCCGCGCTGTTGTTGGATGCGGGACATTTCCTTTTTCTCCACTATATAGCTTATGTAATCTCGGTAGCCCTGTGTGCCCTTACACCTTATGAAAGCCCTGTTTTTCCGCCTTCTGCCCTTCATGATCCTACTCCTCCATCATGGTGTTAGCCCCTTTTGCTTGATTCTGTGGAGGGGTGCGATCAAGTCTGTTATTGCTAACAGGTTGCCCTTAATTGCCTCCCACTGACAATCCATGAAGTTTCTGGCTCTCAGTACTTCCCAACGAGTTTGGAGACCAGGGCCCAGCAGCCTACCTTTATCTATTCCTGAGAAATTCCTGTGATATTTATCGGGGCCACCAGTCCCTGCAGGACCAGTCCCATACGGATTACGGTATGGTCACTCCTGTCTTTTGGATCTTCCAACTCAAAGCCTCCTATATCATTCGGTGTTTTCGTTAGCGCCAAGTCAAGGGTAGAAGATGGTAGTCCGAATCTCCTTCTGGTCGCTTGGTTAACGTGTTGAACCATCCCGCGCTCTTGCGCGAACTGCAGGAGTTGATGCCCAAAGGTACCCTGCGCAGCTGTCTCGCAAACCCAGTCAGTCTCAGGGGCGTTGAAATCTCCCAGTAGGAGAAGCTTGCCCGCAGACCCTGCAGTCACACTTCGAAAGAGAAGCGATTTCCCATTCTCTACTTGCGTCAACCCCGGGCTCCGGTAAACACCTACAACTGAGATCCTAGAGCCGCCAGTTGCGGTGATGACCACCAGGACCTGTGTGTGTTTTGTGTGCGGCTTGTGATCCTCATGCGCCTCGTATTTTTCAGCCACTAGTATCAGCCTCCCGACTTCCATTCTCCCACCAGCTCTATCCATTCTAAAGATTGAATAACCCCGCGCCATTAAATTATTGTCACCCTCCCCCGGCCGCAACCAGGTCTCAGTGACAACCACCAAACCTTCATCCACGGTCCTAGATCTAGCCACTTATTACCCACTTCTCGGAGCAGATTTGATACATGATAACTCACCACCCTTTCCACTGCTTTCCCTCCCTCATAAAGTGCTCCGAAATCCCACGGGAAAAGAACACCTCAATTTCTTCCGGATCGAAGACCTTTTGCATTTCTTGGGTTCTTATTCTCGCGCGCCCGCCATCCTTTTCGTAGGCCCCTTCTTTTTCGCCTCCTGTTCTCTTCCTGGCTTGCCCCTTCGCCAAGCCTCTGGTTGCCCTAAGATAGTACTTTTTCTTTTTCTTCACCACTAGCCACGCGTACATTCTCCAAGGGTTTGATGACCTCTGGCCCTGTCCGGCCAGCCGAGACTACGCTAGTATTCTCTTCCATTAATGCCGGTGCCGGGGCCTGATCCTCTTCCGCCTGGCTGTCCTTACCCGCTGCGACCTCTAGTAAACCATTTATGACAGCGTCGCCCCGCTCAACGTTCCCTTTGTTATCTGCCTTCGGCAACGTTTGCCGTTGGCCTAACTGGATGTTCCCCAGGATGGCCCTTTGTATGAGCTTTTCGCAATCTGGGCCAACCCAGCCTAGCTTGTCGCATTGACAGTAGAGCTCGTAGATATCCTTTCTGAGGCCTCCACATGCACAGGGGAACCATTTGTTATACGTATCACATTTAAACCTTGCTGTCACCTTGCCTTTGGGGCAAGTAGGTCCTCCACACTTTGCACTTTGTCCAGGGCTTCGCACTGAGTTTCTAGCCTGTAATCCCTTCGTAGTCGGCCTACCCATTGATTATGGAAGCCCTAAAATTGTAGGCAAATTTACTCACTCCTAGCTCGAGTCAAGAAGAGTGGTCGTTTGGAAGCACAATCTATTCGACCACACACCTTGATGCACCCTTTAGTTTCAATTGCCTACATACATTCCCGAATTCTCTGTTCTTGTTCTTTCTGATAGGTGCTTGCAGACCATCTCATCAACCCCGCAGTTCACATACTGTCCTCTCCATACACGGTTAGCCATACATTTTCTAGTCCTCCTTTAAATTCGCGCAATAACCCCACCTCGATCGATTGCTCCAGTAGCTTGTTCCAGACATCTACCACTCGTGTGTCGATCAAATCACGTTCTACCGTTTTGGGCTTTAGCCAGATGCGCCGTCCAGTTTGTTGCACTTTGGGATTTTCGGACTTCTTCAAGTGGTCCGGCCTAGGAACGCAGTTTTTGGGACACCCAAATTCTGGTTTTGCGTTTACGGCCCGGTAACACGCTGAGTTGTTCGGAATACATTTGCTGTCAATGAGATTTTTGTCCAATCTTCGGGATAAAATCCGCCAAGGCGGAAGAGTGAAATTTAAGGAAAATGATTGAGATAGGGCTGGATGCTCCGTCTGCTGTAAGTTAGAGCACCAACGTGTGCCATTTAATATCTGACGCAAACCGTCCGGTTGGAGGCCCCCGGCGAGCAATCGCTACAGCTGTATCCCTCATAGTAGAGTTATAAAGGAGCAAGCCCTTTTCGGCCCGCCTCAATGGAAGTAAAGCCAGAGAGAAGAGTGGAAAAGATGAGTCTGTAGCCGGAACGGTAACCTTCAGAGAATGGACATGAAAAAGTTTCGGAAGTGGAAACAGAAAGAATGACAGATGGTCCAACTCACACCAGATCTGGCGGCTGCTGCTTCCTTAATGAGATACCAGACACCTTTAAATCGTCGAATGTCCCAGGAGCGCCCTGCTGGCACATAGGGCTTTAGTGGATGGCTGGCCGCTATGTTTACTTAGTCTGTGTTTTGTGTTTGTATCTGCAAAGGAGGCAGTTCTCAACCATATTTTTCTCTATTTTTATTTGTTTTCTACTTTTCTGTCTATTAACCCTCTGATTCTAAACGTTGAAGTCGGCTTGCCTCCTCTAATCTTTCATTCCCTCCGTCTATTTTTGAGGAGGCTTCCGTCAATCAGACACGGTCTCCATTTGTGTTGACTCCACCGGCACGCCATTTTGCCGTTCTTTTGGAAGTGTTTATCCCAGGATGGCGTAGAATACATTCGAATTGCAACTCCAAACATGTCCTCTAGCTGATTCCATTATCGTCGTTGAATAATAAGGAAGATCCCAGTCAGCAAGTGGATGAGAGTACTCTATTGCATATATCTTGGCACCGAAGCCATATGGACACGAAAGCGGTGGAAATCGCAAACCACAGCAGGGTGATGCACATTGGTCAAGAGGAATTTAAAACAGGGGCTCTTGAAAAATGTAGCACGAAAGGAAACTTACAGATCTCGCGTACCATAAAACAAGCGCAACGAAACAAATGTCACAGAATGGATATCAAACGCCAAATTAGATCCAGGGGAAAATGGTGTCGGAGTACAATCGATTTCCCTCACAAGGTCGATGTCACAACAAAGGCATCGGTCCTCTTTTTCCTACTTTTTGGCTGCTCTGTTGGTTAGTCCCGTTTATTTTGAATTTTTTCTTTCATACTTTTCTCTTTTATTTTATCCATTTCCCCCATTCCCTCGCGAGTAATTGTTTTTTATTTTCGCTCCAAGGTTCTGCTTTGCCCCTTTTCCTTACTTTATCTTCGCTTTTGAGAGGGAGAAAACGTGATCCCCAAAGGTCATCGGCCCAATTGTGGTGACTGCTTCAGATTATTGCCATGTGAACTGCACCTAGTGCCTTGCCTCATGATACGACCGACCATCGACCATTTCTGCAAAGGGGCCCATACTGCGAATGAATCACCTTCAGGCTCATAGGCGAACCTGCGCATACATATACAAAAGTAGAACTATCAGACAGTCATTCAGCCGCATGTACCGTACGATCGCTGCATCAAGACAATTTTTGTTTAGGATCGCTCCCTCACCGCAGCAAGTGCGCCACTTAGTCGAACGCTATCGGTAGTGATTCACGTGGTGCAGCAAAGTACTTCCCGGATACTTGCTGGTCTAGCCCGCTTTTGAACGATGCTTTGATCCCTGCCCGCAGGGCTGACTCCGGTAGCGGGTTTGACGATCAGTATACTCTGACTGGGAAGGTTTTCGCCCTCGCCCTCAGGATTGCGCGCCGTCTCTCTTGCCTCAGTAATTTTCTGCAAAACGCCGGTGTGCTGGAGAAAAGAGATACTAATGTAAGCCATTCTGGTGCTGACTTGCGATCACATTGGTTCCGTGAAATATCCGGTGATTCAACAATCCACTGAACTTCTGAAGTCTTAAGATATTACACAGGTTCGAGGCCATGAGGCACTTTTGCCCTGGAACAGTGGAGTTACCATTGGGTCTCTATTAGAGAGCGTCAAGCTGGAAGGAGAAAAGCTGAGAAAAAGGAGTGTGACATCTAACTTTTGGCATTTTACGGGGTCGCACTACTGGCAGTGTACGATTAGATTGGCCGGAAGTTGGTGATTAACAGCAGGCATGTTGTTATATTCATGTTGTGACTAAGTTCAAGGGAGATGAAGTTTTAGTCCACGACGGTTGCGCAATATTTTTTAATGAGTTTGCTCCCCATTTAGCGATTACTCCATGGAATGCATTCCACGTTAATACCAATATATTGGTGAAGAAGCTGGCTCCAGGCGCGTCCAAGTCCCAAGTTTGCAGACCTTTCTGGGTCGTTCCTTCATGGGAAAGAAGCAGACTGTATAGTATTCTTCCGCTTGCCTGAACAGAAGAAAATAATTCGGAGGAAAAATTCTCCTGCAGTAAGTCTCACCTCAAGAAGGTGGAGATTCAGCTTTCAGAAAAGAAAGGAGTAGGAGTTAGGCGAGTCTCCAACAATCTTAGTGGCGGCTGCCTAAACCATTCCTGGTGCTCTCTATGTGTAATTCCACCGGTAGACACTAAATGGCTCCCTTATTCTACAGAGGGGGCGATAATTGGTTCTTCCAAGTATGGACTTTTCTATTTGTATGCCCGTGTACGACCTGCGAACCAGGCTTGAAATGTAAAAAGCCACTCTTTTGGCAAGCTCGTGTTAGCGGGAGGAAAAAGGTCACTGTCTAGCTAGAAATCTAATACACTTTGACAGCCGTCCCTGGCCAAGTTAATAGCCCAGTTGATGGAGATTCTATGTTGATCTGCTTTGTCTAGGACCACGGTGGTGCTTTTTAATCGTTAATGGGAGGGCCAGAAATCAGAGGCTACCTCTTGACGCTACCGATAGGTGTTTTTAGGAGATCCGGATTAGACTTCACTAGTAAAGTCGTCCGCATTCGTGGCAATGCTGGCGAGAAGGGTTTAAGTGAGGTCGCTGATGCATGCCAAAAAGGCCTGGGGGGGCACCAGTGAGTCTTGGTACTCCTGTAGTGACGGGCGCTGATGGCGAGGAAGCCCTGGCTACTTTCACTAAAAGATTTTGCCAGTTAGGAAGCTGCTTAGAATTTCCAGTCCGAGACCGACAATGCCATGGGTTTAAAGCTTACGAAGAAATGGAATGTGAGGGGCTCTGTCAAAGGCCTTTGAGAAATGTACAAATACGGTATACGAAATCCGGCCATTGTCGTATGCTTTCGTCGGGCCGTCCGTGATGGCTAGTATTTTGCTGGTGCCTGACCTGTCAGAACGGAAACCGCATTGGGGAGGGGATTATGTGGTGCTTGAAAGCAAGTGCTAGGGCAAAACATCTTTCAAAATGATGCTTGGGGCGTTGGTTAGCTAATTGACTGCTGGCTAAAGGGCAATGTCGGATGCCTATCTTATTGGCCGCCCTCACCCATCATCTGTGGGAAGCACCACTATCAACAAATTGCTGGAAGTCAGATGCAAAGGAAGTCGCTATCGCATCTGCCGTCTGCTTTGCGATGCAAATTTGAAATAAACCAGGTCCCATAGAATAATGTGGGATTAGGCTTTTGAAGCATGAAAACACTGTACCAATGGGGAAACGGCGTAACCCAACGTTGTTGCACTGGCATGTGAGGCGTGCGAAGATAGTTATCTTGTTGCAAATAGAACACCTTGAATATTGTGAACTGATATAATGTGATTAAGTAAGGAGAAGTGTAATGGAAGAACGTTGAGGATCCTTGAGGGTTAAAGGAGTGTGCATAATGACTCTTGGGCGGCTTATATTTTGAGGGAAAATCCCTTTCTAGACGGATTAAGGGTGAAGGCGGCTGCTGCGCATGAATCCTGCATCGCCTTCCTCGCACGTACATTTGGTGGGAACAATTTGGAAGTCTTCCGAGCCATGCGAAAGAGATGGTGCAACCTCTCACCTAAGAGACGTCTAAGTGGTGGAGACTGTGAGTCCCCATGCATATAGCTAGAGTGAGGACGGCCTGCTGCACATTCATTCTATAAGCCTTCATTCGGGACTACATACTTTGAGCATAGATGAAAAGCCTTTCGCTGCTTGCTTGAGGAATAACAGGCGGTATCCCGGGGACGAGCACGAACAATCAGCCAAGAAATGCACAATGTTTCTGGAAATGGGTGTTTTGCTGTTACGCGAGATCTTGATCTTGGAAAGAACTGCGTGTCTGCCTATAAGATTAGCCCTTTGCGCTTCTTAGCCATGGTATTTTTGAGGGGCTCTTGCCCCGCGGTACCTAGTTCAGATCGGAGGATGACATTCAAACAGTCATTTTTTCTTTTGTGGGACCTAGTTGTTCTCGATTCTGCGGGGGCAAAAGACCATCTGACTAAGACGTGAAGACTCAGAAGCACTTGGTGATGGCAACAGATGTTTACGCACGTCCATTTAGTAGGACTGAAGATTCATAATGCGCTCGATAAGGGAGGGGACAATCCTGTTCTATATCTGATAGTGCCACTTCCATTTTGCTTCCAGGAGTTCTGAAGGACTTTATTTGCAAGGCGCTTTACTGATGCTGAGCCAGTTGACCCGACTGATAATGAATCATTGACCCTAGGTTTAAACCGACTGTCAATAAACGGTGGAGATCAGCAGTGCTATGATGTCGTTGGCGTGCAACAATTTGCAGGCTGGATGGCACTAGACTACTCCCCGAGGGACATTTTGGAACCCCAAGTCTTAGAGGTTTCATCATGGTCTAACATCATTGGTCAATGAGGGCACTTCGATTATCGTGTTGAGAAGGAATGTAGTTTTATGCTAACTACCTACATCTCCGGCACTTCTTATGTCAGAATTGCCTATGGCAGTGTTGTTTCCTGGGTGTGGATGTCGGAGTCAAGAACGTCTGGTGTAAACCGAGCTTTATTGAGAGTAATGAAGTGGGGGCTGGCATCGCAAACTACCTGCGAGATTTGCGGGAGTTTGTTGGTAGAACTTGGGCAGTTGGTACACAGTAACATGGGCGCATGTTCAGGAGCTGGTGCAGCAAACCTAGTCAGTTGTTCGTTGTTTGGGGGTAGGAGGAACGACAAGAACCCTTGACGATTTAGTGGCGTTGGGTAAGTTGAGAGTTGTGAGAGGGTAAATGATCCTGTGTATGGATGGGTGTGAGTAGCAGCGATCCGGGAGGATGATCTTTTCCAACTGCCTTCTGAAGAAAGGCTGCGGCTATTCGCCAATTCTGCCTACCTCACTTGTTTTCCCCTTGAATACTTCTATTTTTTGGAGGGCTTTTTGACCAGGGCAGCGTAGTTTCTATTCGCTATTCTGTCCTAGCGTCCCATCGACAGGCTTCTGATTTTCAGAAACTTGTCTTACTTTTCGTGGATCGCGAACCCTTATCTAGCCCTGACTTCCGTCTCGGTGTTTCCTTGTAGAGTGTGCTGATGTCAGACAGAGTCGCAGTTGCCACTTCCTTTTGGCACCCCTAATATGGGCCTATTCATAAGGCCTGTGCTTTTTTTGGCGACGTACACGGGATTTAATATAAAAGAGAGGTTGAGGCAGTTGAATGCTTGTGCTTGTGCTTGGTCCGGAGGGTGGTCCCAGCGGGTACATTACCACCAGAGAATTGAGCTTTTCGCTCTTTTCTGTGTTTACAATATCGAAGAAGCACCTGCAACTTGCTGCTGCGATATTTTGCATGGCTTTTTGGTTGCGCTCAATTTCAGTAAGAACGGCAGTACCAGGTTTGTAAGGCTGTCGACCTCATCTTTAAGTTGTTTTATTTTCTCCCGAAACCCGGCAATGTCCACTCCCTGTTTTTCCATCTTTTTCTGAGGTCATTGATACGCACTGAGTTCTCTAGGGCAGCGCGGTCTCAGCTTGGAAAGCTGAGGTGAAATGCGGAGTCTGTCTCTCCCTCACGCATGAGATGATATGGACGTTGCGGGTCATATCCACGGAAAAGGAGCACAAGACCTATGGAAAAGATTACGATGGACTAAGTTACGTGTGTGTACGAAGTAATCCAGAGTGAATTACTTAGGCGAGAGCCTGGACCAATATTATTTACAAGACTTACCACGCAAGATTTAACTGAAGTGCCCTCGTCAGCGCTTGAACGTTTTATATTTATACGTTTTAACTTTAGTTGCGTAACAAGTTCCACTATGAACATCCTTCACACCACCCTGTCTTACCCGACTCCTCAGAGTTCACATATCACATTAGGGCAGGCAGTAAGGACATTTTCGGCAATCATTTTCGTCTAGGAAGCAGTTCGGAGCAGGCTGGTGTATGGTAGTTGCGGTCCTACTGCGACAAGAAACCAGTTTTCAGTTTAAGGTAGTTTGACTGAAAACAGCCCTGGCATCACGAGAGGGTGGTAAGCACGGTGCTCATTATTGTCTCCGCTGACGGCTTGTTGACTGTGGTTTCCAATTTTGTGATATTGACATTTGTTAACTTTTGGAATAGTTCTTTATTCTAATGTCCTTCATTTCCCTAAAATTTGTTTTTCCTCACAGAATTGACGAAGCCATTGGATGGGTTTCCAGAGGCTTGCCCAACTTCCTCTTGACGTTCGTCGTTACCTGCTGGTTGCGATCCCCGGGGGCTTTTTGGGGTTTTCCTGACCTTTAAACACTTGCCACAGGCTCAGAATTGCCTCGGCGGTATGTACTACATTTATGCGTTCACTTTCCTCAGATCCAGTCTAACGAATTGCATTAAAAGAAACGGAAGCGGAATACATCATTTCAACCCGCCTTCGTTCCTGAAGGCCCCGGACCGCAAAATCCCAGTTCTACGCACGCCTCTTAAAAGCTTTCTTTGATTGCTACACTTTTGAATTCACACAAAAACCGTGATCATGGGGTCTAGCCCTAAAACTGAGTCTTTTAAAGACTTGAGCATCTCAACACATACAAATCTTTGCTGACTAAGCAATACGGTGGCCCTTTTGGCTTATTAAACTAATTTGAAGTTTTTTAATATCCTTGAGTCAAAATTATTCTTAAGTAATATTTCGGTTCAGTTCACCTCAGTCACCTTGCCACTCGACAGAAATCACCTGAGTGGCCGAACTTGGATCAAGAAATTTTCTGGGTCTTTCTAGAAGAACTCGCATCCAGTCCCGCAAGTTTAATCCTTTCCCAATATCGTCGGTAGTAAACGACCTCTTGATTTCCGCAGAATGAAGAAAGTGAGCAACTCACCTCTACTGCAAGAAACGGTTGCCATGTCTGTTGTCCATTATATGTTCAACATACCAGATGACAAACTGCTCATCAAACAACGACCCTGCTACACTGTCAACTCTGCAGTTGCCAAAACCACTCCAGTTTTACATCTATAAGGAAAAATCATTGCATCTTTTCTTGTCTCAACTGTTTTAAAGAGCGCTGCAGGGTTTCACAAACTCCCTTGGTTAAATTTGTTATATTGAATAATTATCTTGTGGAAGAAGCTGCCCCCCTACAAAAGTCTCGTACCTTTTTCCTTAGTCAGACGCTCGATAGAGAGAAAACTCGTGTCTTCGGTATTAAACCCTGTCATTCACTCCAAACGTTTGAACGCTCCAGTGATGTCTTTCCTTAATCTGCCATCCTCTAGGGAGAATAGCTTCATGTTACTCACAAAGTTTTCCTAATTCTTTCTTACTTGTCCCTCAAAAATTTGCGCCTCCAACAGCTCGGCCTGTTTTAAGCAGTTTATCGCATTCTTGAGAAACGGTACCCAGACGTGCATACAGTAAAATCCACTTAACTTTCGATCACCATCTAATACATTGGCATAAAGACTTTTATACTTGCATAATTAACAGCAGACATAGATCAAAAGAATGTCACTTGGCCATATTTTCGTTTTCCTTACACTGCACATCTCACTTCTAGTCCGCACTCATCGTCATCCCAAATTCCTTTCTGCACTGGATTCCCTTCCTGTAGGGAAGAGAATTTTACTTGATCAGCAGCAGCTGATTGCTGTATTGGCGGTCTAGCAAACTGTTGACTTGATTTGGTTTGGTGGTACGTGCCAGTTTGCAGACTAATCTATCACTATTTTTAGGACCCTGTTAGCTTTCAACCCCAAGAATCACAATGTCTGCGACTATCAAACGTGCTTAACTGAAAATTTCCTGCGTCATTTTATGCTCCTTTTTCTTGATATCACACCATTCTTGCCAAAGTCACTGTTATTAGTAGCGACTTAGTTCGTCGATTGTTTCTTGCACGCTGTATTTTCTTTTTCGTTTTTTCACCTTGCCTTCTAATTAGGATTACTTTACAGGAGTTTGGTGTAATTACGGGTTACTCCGGGTAGGTGCGCTTTTTACTGCACTCCAGTTTTATTATACCGTTGACCTTGGTTGATAGTGGATTCCCATTCAGTTCGCATTGTATTTTTAGATATGTTCTTCTAATTCTCCTTGAACCATAGAACCGGCACCTTCCTTTAACTCCATTTCATCGGCTCTCTATTTTCCCTAGGCTTTGGCTGCATTCTGGCCTGATAGTGCCCAAGACTCAGTGACGAAAGAGTGATCAATTTATGCATTTCTCAAACTCAGCAGTGCCTTTATATTTGCGGAGCAATCTTTGTATCTATTTGGGTTCGAATCAAGTCGGGCTGTACATTATTTTAACGTCCCGATGAGCCATCCACAAATGTCGAGGCTTGTTTTTCAACTAATCGAGTTGGGGATCACTGATCGGCTTTAGCCGAACAAGAAGTCGAGCATTTTGATTGTTGCAACGCTGGTGACAACACTGTGTGATAATTTATCATGTTAATGGCTTAAATTAAATGCAGCCGCAGAACAAGCCGCGTTAATTTTGACACGCCGATTGACACGGTTCACACTTAGAAAATATCATAGGAGCGCTTCCAAATTGCGTGTACTGTGGCCTTACCCTCTGCCGTCGACTGCATAAGTGTTATAACCTATTTCTATTGCGGTTCACAGTGGACCCTATCTTAAATAGCGCCTAGGGTTTCCCTTGAAATCGTCGTGCTGTTGAGGTAAAGATTCACTTCGCATTACCCTGGAATTTTGCAAGGATAACTCTCAACCTATCGGCTTGATTCCATGTTCTTTAATTTACCTGCTCCAAAGTACACCCACCAGCTATTCGCTACCTAGTTGACAGATACTCATGTGGCCGGTCGGATTGAACGAATACGAAAAATTCTCCAAAAGCAGCTTTTTCTGTCAAAATGTTTGGAACCACAGTAATAAGAATGACATTTCTGCCCTAGCCTAAGCATGCTTCTCTTTGCCACAAATTGCGTTCGATCGTACTCACCACACTATTAGGAAACTGATTTTTTGGGACTTACTTAGTTCAAGTGTGGAATGCTCTAATTTGGCGTGGATATTGGTTCTGTGTGACCGCGCATCGAAGGTTCATATATGATTTCGCAGTGATTAGTTCCATAATGCAATATCACGAACAAACAAATCTTGGTTTGGGATTTGGCTTCGGCCAGGCAGATTACAGTGCCTAAAATTATCAGTCAGCGACAAGAGGACTGCAACCTCTAAAGGACTGAAACCATCTCCCCTGATTCCACTTGGGCGCATTGGCATTTTGGCTGCCACTTGGCCACTTTATTCTTTGTCCATCTCCGACCTGCTTCACTGTGCTGCTTCTAAGGGTTTGGTTCCGTAACCGGCTTCGTTGGTTCATCTCCTCATTGTATATTCGCCAGGACTGGTTTTGCCATCTATCGGACGCCGCCGTGGCTGCCTTCTACCGATATCATTATGATTTGTAAGATACAGACTCGTTCTACACGGTTTGCAGGGACTGTCCGATTATTATGTATCGTTCCTTGGTCCCGACTGAATCTGTTGTACTCCACCATTATGGGATGATGTTTATCCAATTCCACAATCGCAGAAATTATTGTACATATTTAGACATCTGTCAGCTTGCGCAAGCACAGTGATTTTCACTTTTACGTGATCCCCCACCTACCAAGGATAGGCAGTGGAGTTCGGTTTCGTAATTCACCTGGCTTGTGATTACACCGTCCAGGAGCGACGGCACGCAAACAAAACAGCCCTGGATTCTTCTCTAATAAGCCGAATAGGCGTTTTTGATCATCATCGTTAAAGGTGACCCCGTGAACAAAAATTCCAGTCTTTTCTTGGAAGATCGAAATCCGCCTTCATGAGGAACTTGTTGAACTCTTTCACTACTCTTGTCATAGCTGAAGGGAGCAACGCATCCTTTTTTCAGTGCTCCGGGGCCCATGTACACAGGAAACCCATCCAGAAGGTATTAGCAGTGTGACTGCACATACTTGGAGGTTTTGTTTACCTAATTGGACATGGGAGTCAACAGGTCTGGTGAGGATAGCCGCTCTACTCCTTGGCTCCTCTTGTTCCAGCAGTGATTGTAATTGTATATGTTTTGTCGAACTTCGCCTAGCACGTGACCCGTTTTATCGCCCAGGCTTTGGTAGCGATGAACGTAAAGGTCCAGTCTCCAATAGTATTCGTTATAACATAAGAGAACTTGTTTCCACTACTGCAAATTTTGGCGCAGAGCACCACCATCTCGATCTGTCGGGTCAAGAAGCTTTTTATCTTCTGCGGTCTGGTCCTCCAGGATTACACCCAGGGAGCAAATACGTGTTTTATACTATCGATGATGGGGTCAAGTGACTCCTTGTAGCAGTCTCTTGGCTGCCCACACCCCCAGTTTTCAGGGGGGGAAATTTCACAGGCTCCCGGTGTGTTCCATTTTTTCGCCCTCAAGCAGTCAGCTCTGGTAGCTCTTGCCCTCAAAAGGTCTCCGAGTACGACAGTTTTGGTGAAGGTGGCTGAGTTGTATTTGTTGATGGGCCAAAACCTTGAGAGCGCATGCGAACCCGCTTCCCTTGAGCGAAATCATTCGGGTTACCCTCAGATACATTGATAAATCCTGAACGATCTGCTGCCGATCATCTGTTGGGCCATCAGATAGTCCATGCTGTCCTTCTCCTAACTACTATTTGATATGGGAAATCTGGCAAGTCCCACGTCCCCAATTGATTCGTTTGCAAATTAAACGGACCTGGTCATTACTATACTATCTCAACAAGAACGGAACTTGAAGGCTCCCACCGTATGCATTCTTTCAGTCCTGCATGACATGGAGTTGTCAGAACTGTGGAGGACTCTAAAGAAGCCCACTGAAGGACCTTGCAAATTCAACAGGAATAGCTCTGGAGAGTGGCTCATCGTCACCCGCTTGGATCGATGAATCTGAGGTGGTACGTCTTGGGAAGAGGTTGCCGTGGATTTTAATTTATTATCAAGGAAGCGCCAGGGAATCCAGTGATGTCAGAGGCCAAAGTTACGCAGGCAAGGATGAAGAAAATTCTGGGAAGCCTACACGGACAGCCATTCAAGGTTGCCAGAAACCTGACTGATGGAATTATATTCCGGAAAAGATGCGATAAAGTACACGTCTACGCCATATTTTAACTGGCGATAAGGATCAATAGATGAATTATAGATGTAGATCAATCTGACTACGGATCCGATATGGATTTCATGTACAAGTGGGGGTATATCATCTGTTTTCTGTCATCTCATTTACTGAGCCGCTTAGCCAGAGGAGCGGGAGCTATAAAGGGGAGGACCCCGAAGCAACGTTTAAAGATCCGAAGGAGTGCCCATTTTGACAAACATAATACCGAGTGGCAGACTCGGTCATTTCCCCCAAGATAGTGGCAAGTTAACCCAGTGGACTGCAAAATTTTGTAAAACGTCGTGGACGAATATAAGTATGATCCAACACATCTTCAATTTTGCATGACTACGTGGGCCGTTTCAGCTTTAAGTTGGATAATGCAAATCACAGACTGCCAAAATCTCTGGAGTTCCTAAAAGCTGCGGCGAGAGACCACCGGAAAACGGCAACAATGGGGGGGCTTGCTCCATTTTTCTCAACAATTCTTGCGGCGAAGCAACCGGCTAAAGTACCCTTGGGGTGGAGGAGGTTGCCCGAATTGCCCCACAAAGCAACGGTAGTGCTCGCCACGACACGGCAAGGTTCAGTGTAATTTGCATGATTTCTCAGACCACCAACAAAAGCATCTGGCCTGGACTAAGCCGTTGTGAAATTGACCTTTTGCTTACAATAACAATGGTCCAAACACGGCCTTCATGGGTGAACAGTTATTGCAAACACCAACCTACGAGGACTCCAAGGCCTTTGGAATGAGCACAGGCAGAACCCTATTCGTGGCTCGTAGTGGAGTATGTTGGCAACCTTTTGCCTGGTCATTGACTAGCGGATCGCAATAACATGCAAATAATTTGGTTCGGTAGCTTTTGCCAGCCCCGACACAACCTTGTCTAGGTGACAGCACGTGCAGGAAGCGAGCCTAGTAAATTGAGATGTTGAAAGGCTAGACACAGTGCTAACTTTCGACCTGATTACGCAGCGAAAAGCGGATGATCGCTATGAGTCACGGGATGCAAGTGCAGGTAAAACATTCATGGTTCTTAAGCCAGAAAGGGCTAGATAAGTCACATTAGAACGCGGCCGGAGGGTGCACAAACAACCGAACCGATTCTCTAAACAGTAGCTACAAAATCTATGGGATGATCTAAGAAATGCATCTTCAGGGTGTCTTGTGGACTTGTGTAAATTGCAATGATTGGCGGATTCTTTAGGATCATTTGAAGGTGTCCCTCCCGTGTCGTCAGCAGGCGGCGCGTACACTCGATAGCATGGTGTACGTGCTTCAAGGTTTAATACAATTCAGCGCTCGATTGTGACGTGGGGGGCGGATTTTAGAGTGCTACTCTGAAGTGGTGGTAGGCAACAAATCACTTAACTGTGTAGAAAAGTTATCTGCATTTAAGGAGCGCCAAAAATTATCGTAATTGCTAAACCATCCTCTGCTTAAGCTTATGAAACCAGAAAAGCTGTGTGCTGTTTTCGATTAAGCAGCAAGTTATCAAGAAAAATCATTGATCTGTAGGATGTTGCAAAGAACAGAACGGATCACGGGCGATCTACGACTTATCTCCATTTAGAGGTGCCACATCCACAGTATCGGTCACATGCGAAGATGCCAGAAACTTTCACAGATAATCTGGGCTTGTTTTGGTAGACCGAGAGTGACCTGGTTGAACAGCAAATTGCTGGATGACAACACATCCTTCCGGTGCAGCATAGCGGCCTTTTTGCGTGAAACACTCGGTTTGAGAGGCAAAAAAGACGCACGGGTATTCCGCTGACCCTGTGTTAGAGCATTATATAAGTGATAATGTCTTGATTTTTCCTCTGCCTTCGAGTTGTTCCGGGAATCTACCACTCGACTTCGGTAATTAAACATAGTGCTTTGAAGAAATCATAATGTTCGAGGCCACCCAGTAAAACTTTAGCTATGTTTTCTTAACCTGGTTTCGATCACACACCATAAACATGGCATAATCAGCATGTGTTACTTTCATCAGGGGATATAGTTTGCACACATTTCAATTCCCGTTGCTCGAGGGAAACACTCAAGTTAGTACTGTTCCCTGCTTCCTTGGTCCCCGACAAACTCCCTTGTCCTTCCGCTGTAGGCCAGCCGCTCATCGGAAACATACTCTACCACATTAGGCCGTGCCACCTCTTGCAGCCCCTAACCCGCACAAGAAAACGGGACATAAAACTTCATTTCCCATATGGAGACCCTCTCCTGCTAAGTATCTGTGGTAGACTTAGTTTTCTTGGCCAATAATAAACCCGAAGATCATTTGCAGGCAACATAGGAGCTGGGGTCAATGATTCTAACAATAAAAAACAGCGATGGGCTTGCCTCACTTTCATAGCTCTAAGGGCATGTTGCAAAATGCCAATCAGAGCAACCTTTTCGTGGCAGGCAGATATTGGGTTCTGTTGCAGACAAAACTCATGGGCTTAACAACAACGCCGAAACCCAAGAAATTTTTTCAACACCTCACTTAGCACTTGCAATACTTGCAACATGCATCCCATTTATCGTCTCTGCCATAGGCTACGGGAACTCCATTCTAAAGAAACCGTCTAATTCTATTTCAGCTTCCTGATAAACTAACTGTCGGGAGTTTGTTGTCCCGGAAACAGGTTGTTAATGCTGATAAAACCTGCAAAGATATTGGGGTCTTGGCAGATAGAACCTGCTCTTAAATGAAGTCAGCCGTAGAACCGGACAATATGGCAAGCTATCTGAGTGCAAGTATCCGTTTACCTCGATGGTTGTTGCTCCTGATGGACTGGCTGGTGAGTCATAGAAACGATTCTTGCTCCCTAGATGACGGATGTGCATGCATCCACCTGTCCTTCTCCAATTCAAGGTCAAAGATACCCCCTCACGTCAACTCATTGCTCGCAGACTTCTCTGTGATGGTATAATTCCAAACGGACCGTCAGCGCTCTACAAGTAGGAGCAACCAGTGGATTCAACTTAGCAGTGCCAAAATTATCCACTCCAATTCTCGACAAAAGCATAAGGAGGCAATGAGTCATCGATATGGTGCCGAATCTCCCTTTACTGTGATGACGCCGCCTGATGTGAGAGCAATTTCTAGAGCTGTAATAGTACCAGTTATTACGCCACCAAACATGGCCGTCATTTGGTTGCCTGTCGTTTCCGAAAGTCACTGGAAAACTGAAGTGAAACTGTCTGCTGTGCATCATGGTCACCTCAAACACCGTAGTAACGTTGAGTTCTCATACATTCACCCCACCGCTTTGGCTGGTGCAGGGTTTTCCATTCAGTAAAAGTAACCACCATCAATTAGTAACCCAAAACCCCAGAGCGACCGGCCTAGGATAACTCCTAATAATAGCCAGTACCTAGAGCCTCGGCCGCTTAGGCTTTTCGATCACCCACTTACTGGCTTCCCGAATAGCACTGAACCTACTTCGTCTATTCCACGTAGTCCACAGGTTTTTCACTCAATAAAATTGACCACCCCACAGTCGCTTACCCTGCAAATGCCTCCACAGACTGCACCATATCAGTCCTACCCGCAAGGCCAGTCAGAATAGCATTTTGTCAAAAGTTTTCCGCTGACTAGCGTTTGGCCCTGCGTCCTGGGATTGAAATCACCGCTACTGTATCAACCGCAGACCTCCACCGAACGCGGGCATCAACAAACTTTACACACCAAACCACATTCTTAATTCTGCATCCACACCAGGAACATTAGATTCCGCAAGTAGTGGAAATGGGCACAGCGCCCTAGAATCCACCTGCAAGTCAATGCATCAGCTGAAAATCGCCCCCTAAACAGAGATCTAGTTTTCCTTCATAATGACTAGACATCTCTCTTTCTCTCACCCTATTCGTCCTTGCAACGGCCGATGACAACGAGTTCCCATATAAATTTGTCAATGCACGCGGTTTCACTTCGTTTGAGCACGCTTTCGCGTAAGAAATTGCCGTTTGCACACATCTCCGCTAACCTGGAATGCACCCTTTGACACATTTTGATATGCATCCTGTGGAACTCAAACGACCTACGGCTTCTGCGGCTGCTGGTGAGTTCTACTGGCTTTGACTTAGGGTGTTGTTCATCGTTGAACGTTCCGACCTAATCTGCTGCCAATATTGCCCAAAATATCTTTTCCATCGAAATCACTCTGTCTCTCAGATGTTCATCGGCTGCTTTCATATCGCAAATCCCACTTTGGCCCATGATCGTTCATCCTACATGGTCCTCAGCAAACGTCGAGAATTATGCCGCCATTACAATGGACATGGTGGTCGGCTCTATACACAATCTTTATACTGACTACTAACTGGATAAAATCTTTGAGATCACTGCCAACAACGTTGAGGTTTTGGATGAGTGGAATACTCGCACCAATGGAGCGCAATCTTAGAATACGGACGAATATCAGGGCTGATGAATTCGTCTTTTAAATGAACATTCCAGACCGCTCGTTATCACACAGGTAAATCCTATCGGCTGTTTTTAGTTTTTGCAATTCTTTTGGGTTCGCTTCGGCAAAGCTTCTCACTAGAGAGTTATCAACTCAATAAATGTGTTAAGAAGGAAACCAGTTGAGGCAACCCCACTGATACCGTAAATAACCTGTCTTCGGTAGAGCTTTTGATCAGCCACTAGGAACAAAGGAGCATAACATGCCTTCATACAAATTTGGGGATGATTTTGATAAAAATAATAATAATAATAATATTGTATATTTACCAAGTTGAGATAAAATGTACAAGGCAAGATAAAATTTGTAAACTGAGGATGCAAATGAGACGGTAATAATAAGAAGCATAAGGGAATGGGGATATATGCTAGTTTGGATTATTCGGAAAACACGATCAGCATCTGCAAAACAATACACAGTGCACAAGCATGCAGGAAGAAAATCAAAACTGGACAAACTGTTTTGGAAGACTTCACGGGATTTTTGGAAACTGTTCGTGAGCAATGGGTTGCAAATTATTTTCTGATAAAGTGCACTAAATGTGCATGTTGCAGGCACCACAACTGACAGCGGTTCAATGGCGGATGACGAAATATGGCCGGAGCCGTCAACTTCAACACACTAACGTGATGATCAGAAAAAGTAAACTGGGGTGAAGGTCAGTGGGGATATGACAGCTAGATCGAAATCAGTCAAACGAAAAAAGAGACATTATGCAAAATGAATAAGAACATCGCAGATAAAGGCAACAAAATGCCGTAAAAATGTTGAAGAAGGTGAGGACAAGGTTTCATGAAACGTTTTGCAGAGAAAGAAAATGAAACTCCCTTGAATGTTGATTTGATCTCTATGAGGCTGTCGGCAAACCAGATGGAAAGGTGCAACAGGGGAGATATTACTGACTCTCCGCGAACCCTTGATTGGTCCAGCTTTTATACCGCCCGACCCGCAGAGAGCGGCAGACGACCTTTACGGAAAACATCTTTTTACTGCTGATCGTATGCCCGCTCCGATCACTGAGCATAAACCCAAGAAGCCTAATAAGGTTTGTCAGCTCCAGACGAAACTTTTGAAGGCCCAAAACTCTGCAACAAAACGGGAGACTTCCCGCTCTTAATGCAAATCAACCGCGTGCACCAAGAATTGCTTATTGAGTCCGAACTAAGGTTCAAATGGCGGGAAATGCTAGCTCTTGGGCTGCCTAAGCCAGTTCGGAAGACGTTCTACATTTTCAAAGCTCCCTTGCAGCCGAAATCTCCAACTATTCCGAACTTCGTCACATTTAATGGCTTGCGCATCGAGTCCCCTGTAGATATCACAGAAGCATTTAAAACATATTCCTCTTCTACTCT
>LUCM01010887.1:41244-72348 GCA_008360955.1 Fasciolopsis buskii | reverse complement strand
ATGTGTATATCCAAGGCTCGTGCAGCTTACGCTGGATTGAAGCACTTGTGGCATCGGCCTGATATTTCACTGAAGTTGAAAGGTCGTGTGTACTGTGCTGCAGTGCGTTCAGTTCTGTTGTACGGATGCGAGACGTGGAGTATGCGTGTGGGCAATGTTCGTCGGTTGGAGGTTTTCGACAACCGATGTTTACGTGGTATGGCTTGGATTGGATGGAGTGACCGGGTGAGTAATATTGAGGTTAGGAATCTGGTATTGGGTGCCACTTCTGAAAAAAGCTTGTTTAAGCGCATGAGACTTAGTGGACTACGCTGGTTTGGGTTGGGTCACGTGCTGCGTATGACGAACACTCGTCTACCATACCGTGCCTTATTTTGTGTTACTCCTCAGGAATGGAAGAAGCCATGTGGAGGCCAACAGATGACGTGGCAACTTGGAATGAGAAAATGTACGGCGAAGTTAGGTAAAGTAGGTGTCTCACGCCTTCGTGGTTGGGGTCCGGAAGACTTGTCGACTTGCTGGCTGGAGACACTGAAGGATATGGCAGTGAACCGGAACAGTGGCGATCGTGTTGTCATTTTCTATCGAATCAGAATTATTGAAAGTGTGCGTTTGTACAGTTAGGCTGTGTTCCGTGTGTTGGCTGGAGCAGCATCTTATCTTTTCCCGCCTGTGTAGGTCTACTCTGTGTTCCCCTTGGATATTCACCCTTTATATGAACGTGTGACTCTGGGGGAAGGCAGCGGTCAGTGAGGCTTGCCTTGCTGTTTAACGCTGAACGATGATGATGATGACGATGATCCCCGAATGCGATTGTTGAAGATACGGTTAGATGCTGTAACCAGTAGCGTTCTTTCATTCAAAATGTTTCTGCTTTTCTCTGATTTTCGAATACGATCTGTTGATTTTTCTTTCTCTGTTATTCGTTGTTGCAAAGCATCAACCAAAATCTGAGCGAGATTTCTATTTTTAGTATCTGGACTGAGAGGGTTACAAAAAGTATTCCAATGTATCCAACCTTCTTTTTTGCGAGACCTTGTATACTCCGACTCGGAAGCCCATCTAGATCCATTTTACTGGGTGAGACTCTCGTCCCTTTTCGCTATTTTCCTATCACTGTCACTCCTTGAGGGTAACAAGTTGCGGCGGGATCCATGCATCTCCACTTTTTCAATATGCACTTAATTCATTATCGCTGTGGAATTCACATACCCAGCAGTCTTCATGGCTCATCCTCGCTATGCGGGGACTGATGGTCATGGCCTTAAAGCCATACAAGGTCACAATAAGGTGATCATATTCAGCCAATATGGCCAACAGAGCTGGGACTCGCTCTTCTGAAACTCGATGAGCCAGACACTTTAGGTAATTTCACCACCGAAAAATCGGTATTTGTTCCAGTGATTGATCTCTGGGTCTTATTATCACGCACTAATTTTGGCAAAAACGTTCAACTGTCCTGGAAATACCGTACTTATTAGTTCAAATCACTATAGATATCACTCATTTGGTGGCCCCAAACAGACTGAACGGAAAATCATCAATTGAACTATCTTTTGGCCCACTCCACTTGTTCGTTGTTAGGCTGATGTATTGGACTTTTCATTATGCTCGGTCAACTGATAGCATTCGGCTAACCCACAGTTTGGCTGGCTGCACCCTCGACTTTGATTCCACACAAGTGTATCAACATACTCTTGATTCCACATGGGCAATACCTTTCCTCCAGACGATTTGTAGCCCGTTGAGCAAAGCTGGCGGTTTTTTGGCAACGACTCAATACAATCTCTTGGCCTGTTACAATTATCTGCCATACTTGAGCAATGCAGTACTGATATCGTTAATTTTTCGTATACTCCTATCTGCTGCAGTCTGTGATCGAGCTCTGATGAACAACAAAGTATTGCATCGACTTACATTGGGCTGGAATATCCGAATGAATCTGATTTGTGTAGGTTAATAAGAGTTGCATTCGTTTGATCGTTTGGAGTGTTCTCTTAACAGGGAAGCATTGCTGGCAAATTCTCTTGCGCCCCGCCCACGCCTGCTGGTTTGGACGATCACTTAGTACTATCGCAAATATTCCGCGACGCTCACATTTGGAATAGCGTCACAAAACTGTTCTTTCTACTCGTTGTATGGGGTGGCCCGCACGCATTAACGATGCGGACATTTGGAGTATAATGCGGACGATGCTTTGTATAGTGTGCTCTTGTAGGACTTAGTCGATCGGGTGAACTTTTCGATACTATTCAAGTTCTACTAACGTACTCCTGAACTGCAATCATTGGTGGCGTTTAAAAGCGGTTGATAAGTCAGCCTATTCCACCACCGGTTATTGCGTGACTTTATCGTTGTACCCTTGTCGTTATCCCATACCGTTTGTATGGATAATTGTATTTTTGTATTTTTCCGTCTATGTCACTGAATATACAGTTGCAGACACGGCAGTCACTGGGTGATACCCACTTATCCCCACCCCGCCCTTCGCCTGCCACCTGTCCATCTGCCTTTTATTTATTCCCTATTTATGCTGTTTGCGCGCACACACGTGAACACACACACACACACGCGCACGTTATTTGTCATCTGTGGGCTAGACCGCCTAGTGTCGTCCGCGCCTATGGTCTATGAATCCTGTGTCGACCCTCATCGCCACCTCAGGTCTTCCGAGAATCATTTGCATCAAAAGGCTAGCTGTTTGCGTGGGTGGTATCAAGGTCAGATTGAGTCAGATGAGGATGAGTATGATAGGTCTAAGGATGAGCGTGATTCTGACTGCGGTCGCAATCACAATCGTGATACGATTGATGATGCGGATAGAAGACAAAGGCAGTGGCGATCTGGCACGAGCCAGACACCGTGCACTGACCCCACTGAGGACAGTGTGAATGAGACATTTCGAGAGACAAACACATACAGTCCCAGCTCCACCATGCATGCCGAATCGAAATTTTCCTTGATGGATCAACTGCGGCAACATTTTCTCTCCCTTTTCGGCTGCTGTTCGAACCCCATTGCAGCCACATATGGACACTCAACGTCTCCGCGGCGTCCGTCCCAGCGCGCCGGTTCGGGATTGTTCAAACGGTAAGTTTTCTTGCATGGCATCAGCTGATGTGTATATGTGTATGGGCATGCGTTTGATTGTCTGCATCCTGTTGTGCTGTCTACTTTTGCTTGCCTCATTCCGTTTTCGCTTACAAGATTTTCGTAATTATTTGTGCGTACACACTGATTATCGAAGTCACTTTCGTGTACATTCCGGAAAGAATATTAGGTTCGTTTCATTGCTCACCCCCGTGTTTTGATTGAGTGCGGGAAGACTGAACGGAGCTGAAATTTGCTGCTGCCGATCGGCTTGAGTGATGCATGTTCTTGTCTCTGAATCATGATTTATTGGTTTCGTTTGTGGGTTAGCACACCGAATTCGATGATGAAAGACCTTCCCGAGGCACTTCTAACTCAAACTTATGTATAAAGCTAGCAGGAATACAAATGCTCCACTTGTCGTATCGATTTTCCATGTGAGCATTTCCTAATGTCCATTTTGATGAAATGAACACTCCTTGGCCTGCAGATAATCGGGGGGCATTTTTGTACACATCATGTTGCGTAATGATGCAATCGGTCCCTAAACCACAGTCACATGTTTTCATTCTTCAAAGATTCATTATCTGAAGTTATACTCATTGCATGCCAAGATGAATTTGACGATTATGATATCCCCTCGTCAACGACGAGCAGTGGTTGGACTTTTAGGCATCACTGATGTCAGACCATACTGTTGCCTCCGCGTCCTGGATGTATTATACTCCGGTTGTCACACGTACACACCTCGGAGAATGCAGTCTATAGAGCAATGGATATGCTTACGTAATTGGGCGCGCAACCCATAATCCTCAAGTAGAATATCCCAGCATTCTTCGGCACGGCTTTGCAACTCAGCTAGTAGGTGGCATGCGATATAAATGCGTGGGTTGTACGGGTTCGAGTCTGGCGGATCGTATCTAAATTTGTCAGATCTGTCAAACGAAACTTCCAATATCAACATTGGAAGCCCGGAAAAAGATCAGATTGTGCATCAATTGTTTTGCTTCGCTTCGTTCCAAACGTCTACCTTAAAGGCATCCATTGGTTTACGTTAATGATCAAAAGCCGTGACAAAGTGGTTCGCCTTATCGTGGTCTTTTTACGCTAAGGTAATGCAGATCATTCTCGATCCTATACATTCGATTCGAAGCCCAGTTCGGACGGGACATGCATTGATATTATAACTAGTCTCTAATTAGGATGAAACAGCTGTGCATTGGTGCTTCATTGGATTTCCAAGCTTTTTGCAGATTTACTTTAGTACAACCGCTTTGACTTGTCGTCGAATTTCGATACAGAAGACGTATCTTCTATCACCATCCTCCTTATCTTTTTTAAAATCAATATTTGGTTGCAAATTTGCTGTGCGTGGTTGTCTGTGGCTCTACCGAAGCACGTTCCCCAATTGGTAGAAGTGACCGCCCACTAGGGGTTCGCGCATCCATAATGACTGGGCTAATTTCGTTCTTAGCTTATGGACCATGTAGTAGACCTCGTCCATTCAATTATTCTTACCTATTTGTCTTTGTTTGTCGGATACCATCTTGCTAATGTTTTAGGCTTGATTCACGTTATGAATAGGTCGGGTAACTTTCCCTACCTGACCCGACGAGGGTCCACGATGAACCAGTATCATAAATCCAATTTCAACGATACTAACGTCATGTGCATATCAGTGACAGGAGAATATCAGTTTTCGTGGATCTATTGGTCACCAAAACTACCTAAGTTCGGGTTCGTTAAATCCTTGGGAATGTCCAGTCAATGTTGGCTTTTGCTTTTTGTTCTCAATGCCGAATGATCACTTTGCTTCAACATTGGGAAAAGTCCTGATTCTAGACAAAAATCATTTGGAGCTCGGAATCGCATTTAATTGTCTGTTCCCCTCGGCAGAAGTGATTTCATTTTTGCTCCCCAATTCTTATGTGTGCCTGTGTATGTGTGCGTGTGTGTACGGTGCGTGTTTAGGTGCATTACATTTGATTCTACTTCACTTTGTGTTCTGAATACGGACTATTACGATCCGAATCCGTTGTTTCTCCCTCTCGCCTCTTTTGGTTGTCATGTCCTCACACGGTCTCGCTCCTATGCACATGCTCGCAAACCTTTCTCTCTGTACCACACCCATACATACACACATACACACATACATACATACACACACACAAACACGCAATCCAATCTGTCCTGTGTGAGTGTAGTAGTGCCGAGTAAGTCTCAGCCGGAATCTCTGGCTCGTATTACTAGATCGCGCTTCTCGCATACAAATCCTAACTGTTCCCGCCCTTGCCCCCGCCGGCCTATCCGCAGTTTCTGCTTCGTGCCCGTTTGCGTATACATTGCCTAATCCGTTATCAGCTTGATTGTTCTGTTGATTATTGATAATGTTCTTATTATCGGTACTGTTACCCATGGGTCTCTCGATTAGTTCGATTTTCTTTCGTAACTTGCTTCTTTCGGTTCCTTTTTCTCGTTTATCGGTGAATGGTCGCCTAATTCAGATTCAATGTTCTTGTATTTGTTGATCACGACGATTGGACTAGGTAAACTTCTGATTTTCTTATCCGTCTATCAGCGTGCTGGCTATTTTCGACCACCCCGATGTTTGAGGTGCCCGGTTGTTTTTCGTTGCATCATACAACATGCACTGTGATTGCCTAGACTGGTGATCGCAGTCCCGGAAAAACTCTCATTTCGGTGTCGACCTAATTAGTTTCTGGTTTTCGTGTTTAACAATCAGCAGATCTTTCATCATTGATCTTTAGCAAAAAACCACAATTGTTTAGCGCTGATCAATAGTCCCTTAGGCACGCCATGCACTAGTTTAGCCACGACCTACGATTCTTTTTGTTACAGGTCCCAACAGTTATTCTTAAATCAAAGTCCCTTAGTCATGCCCCTAAATGCGCGCTACATCAACAGACCTGACCATATCAGGATCTTGATAAATTCTGAAAAACACTGTTGTTGTGATGATCGGTATTCCGATGTTTGTTGAACAGATGGGGAATTGTCACGATCACATACGGCGCAGTTGGTCCTGATGATGAATCTGGGGATAAATTTACTAATGATATTAATGGAATATAGATATGTATCTATTGTTCGCAGACTGCTGATTTATCCCGTTCTCTGAACAGCCTTTTTCCTAGATGGCGGCAAGGAACTAAACTTCAGTTCGTCACAATATTCACCTTTCTACATCATTTGCTGATCGCAGAATATGACAGCACTTTATGGTCTCACTAGTTTACAGCGCCTCGGCTAAGGATTGCCCGTCAAGGATTTGGGGTCTCGCCCAACTGCCGCAAGCCATGTTTAACCAATCGCTGATTTCGGTGCAACATTGCTGTTAAGTTATGTAGTCTTGGTGATCCGATAGTGCCTGAAGTAGACATTTCTTCCTTGACAATCAGATTGACAAAAAGGAGGACTGAAAGTACAGTCATATCTCTTAGGTAGCTCGATCGGGTATGATTTGGGCACGTTGATCTGTTGATCACAATACTAGAGTTATATCTCCTGATGTCATTCTATACTAATGACTGGTTTCGATCACCAACTATTGCAACACCTCCAGCATTGTTTTCTTCCGCGGGAAACTACAATGTACTCACGCATTGTTATGCCAAATATCTTTTTTATTAAATCTTCAACTTTCTTTAAGAGCATTACTCTATTGACGAAAAACAAACGTCATATTCGTTTCCTAAAATATCCATCAGATATATCTCTTCCAGTTGAGGGGTTGCTGTTACATTCGAATCGTAAGCATCCTATGGTTTATTTTGACCGTTTATTCATCCATGTATCAATAAAAACGTAGGCTTCCTCAACTATACCAGCAAACAAACAAGTGTTTCTCAAGCAAGAGAGTCATAGACTGCAAGGAGTAATACGTACGGTTGAATCTGGTTAAGTATGCTTATTCAAGTGGTATTCAACAGCCGGGCACGAGGATTTGTTTGATTGGACTAGTTAAGTTCGACTTGCCGGAAATGCCTTCGTCAGTTCAAATCAAATGAAGCGCATGTTTCATACATCTAAGAATATCCGGTGGTTGCGCGACAACAGCAATCAACCAGCTAGTGGCATTCTACGGCTTGGAGATAATTCACTCGAGGTGGTTCAGAAATCGAGAAATATATGGAACAACAGAAAATTTGTCAGTTTCACAGTGAGCAAATAGTTTTTAAGATTATGACTCTATGGCGGAAGCAAGCAAGCATTTGGTTATGTCACAGTGAGGTAGATACGTCCGATATTCTGCTTTGCAATAGTGTGACAAGTGTTAAAGTGTTGTCGTATAACGTGCTGTACAAGATGTGCTCCTGGAATACCACTCCATCTAAAGTGATTCTTGAGGGATCTGTAGATAGGGTTAAATTCTTTTCCTTTAACTAAGCTGTCTTTGATTTTCCGTGTGCCGGGAAATTCCATGAATACCCATCTTGAATCAGATGTTCTTATTCCGCATTATGTTTACCGATTGTTTCTGATAATGTTATGGTTTTTTGACCTCGTCAAGTTAACCCCCTCTCTCTGTATTGTACTCGTGCAGTAAGCGTGAAAAATAAAGATCCCCATATTCTAGATGGACTGTCTGTTACATGATGTAGAAAAACCCGAGTTTCTTATCGACAGTTTATCGTCACAGTATACATTAGAAATGGAATTCGTGAATTTCCTTTGTTAATTTTTTAAAATGTGAGTTTCCCGATATTGTGAATGCAGTTACTTGGTCGGATGTTCGTCACATTTTGCCGCACCAACGGCTGATGACACGAGTTCACTCACAACTGATCGGTATTCATTTGTTTCCGGAAATTTCTTTTGTTTGGATTGTATTGCCTTTCTTTCATAAAATGAGCCCGGATTTGGGGGTATTTTTCGGATCGATTTTTGTCTCAGTGACTTTATTCAATTGACTACCTTTGTATTTTGCAATTGGCAGCCAATGTTCTCTACCCTTTCTGTTTCAAAAACCAACAAAATTGTACAGTGAAATTGAATCACTGAACGCTACTATTTTACCCCGTAAATTAAACAGAAGAATAACTTCTTTTTGGCAGAACCATTTCCGCTTATTTTTGGCAAGAAAAGAACAAAATGACACCGACAACCGCATGAATGATCTATCTTGATTGTTTGTATCTACGTACAACTTTCTCACAGTTTGATTTAGTACCAACCCACAGCTAGGTGACCGTTGATCACATATCACCGACATATCTTTTAGTATTTTCCGATCTATATATGGGTGTGTTTTATAGTTCTTGGTACACTTTCGCATATTTTTTTCAACCTTCTGACGGAATTTAACGTCTCTGAAATGAAACAATTGCAAACGCATTGCTCGTCCACTAAAATGCTCAGTGAAAAGCAGTGAATGCGGAAGGAAACTGTGCGTAATGTATCAACTTTAACCTCTTATCACCACTTTGTTTGCAACTGTTTCGGTCGGCCTTGGGTACCGTTACACGGCTATCTTCTAACGAACAATTAGCCTACCAAAATGTTGTCTTTGGTCCATGGACGGCTTAAGGTTGTCACATATAAATTAACTACACAGTGCGACGAGTTGCTTTCCGGTTGACATAACAAACATACACACGGCAATATCTTGCCCATTTACGGTTCATCCTAACAACGCGTCTTGACAAAGGCTGTCTCAATCATAGTCTTTGGATGTCAACCTAGTCGGACGGCTTGGGTAGCCGCATAACTGCGTTTGTCTCTGGATGGATAAATTAATGGTATTATTTTGTGAAATTCACACATCCCCTCATTGTGTATGTGGTATGTCTTGTCTATCGAGAGCGCGTAGACACACGAAGCCTGCTGAACTTGGCTAACTGACTCTTAAATTCACAATGTAGAACTGAGGCAGATATTTATCGGATTATCGTTCTCCTAATCTTGTTGTTAAAGTAGCACACATTCTCCATGTGTTATCCTAATCACTGGATCGTAGGTACAATTCATCTGTCAGGCTCTTGGGTTACACCTTTTTTCCAATTGTGCGTGTCTGTCTGTATTCGTTCCTTGCTTTATTATCGTGCTATCAGCTATCGTGACGTTCAATTTTCAATCCTGTCTAGTGTGAACAAATCACGTGGGAAGCGGGTCGATCAATCGATTTCTCTCAGCGTAATATGCGAGCATTTGGAAAGTTATTTTTTACAGTCACTCTCGGATCAGGAGAAATCCGGACTTAACAATCTTGGCATTCGAATTTATTAGTTATTTTGAAAACTGTCTTGAAGCGACCACCTAACCGGATAAATATATATATCCCCTTCGGGGCATAAGTGTGGTCACCGTCTTTTAAAAATGTCTAATCATTTAGCCCGGTAAAACAAGCCAAATAGATTCGCTCTCTCCATGCCCATCCGTCGGTGCATTCACTACTCCGTCATGAAATCAGGTCTAATAAACCAATCAACATACTTGCAATCCGGTAACAGTCTTTCACTCCTAGTCGTTCCAATGCTAGTATTCTCTTTTATTTGTGCTAAAATGGAAGGCGGTCACGGTCATGGAAAGACTGACGATGGGAGGACTCGAACTACCAATGTTCACGACCTTGCCTACTTGGTCATCGCTTGTTGTAAAGATAGAGCTACCGGTGGTGACAAAGTTCGAAACCGAGACCTACCTATTTTAGGTTAGTTATGCAACTTGTCCGTTTGAATAAATTACCTCACATTTTTCTCTCATCCCGGGGATTGCGATGTATACTGGCACGCATCACTTCTAGCTCTTTTGCTACTCATTTGATGCACATGATTCCTTTTTGCGCACCCAAGTCAAAGGAAAACATTGAAGTTCGGTCATTCTAAGTTCAGTAGAGGGAATGACTCCCAATGCTGTTAAAGATATTCGTCACACTGCATTTGGTATTCAGTTGTCAAATCTCACTAATTCAGACTTGCTAATGTCCCTTTGCTAGGAGAGTTGCACTGTCTGCCATCAAAGTGATAAGATTTGAAATTGCAGAATTCAGAATGCGAAACGCCTTTATCTATTTGAATCTGTTCAATATTCTTGTGAAACTGTTAGTTTATAAATTTCGTGAACAGAAAGTGTCGCCAATCAATCGTCAAAATTTGTGCCATCATTTGGTTTTAATTTTTTTCTTACAAGCCTTAACCGGCTTCGATTTTTCTCGATAACTTTTTTTTGATTTCACTACATCTTCTAACGATTAGTTTTCGCTCGAATTTGTCCTCGACTGCGATAGGTAAATTCGATCTTTGAGGAACTGTGTGGTCATTGGTACGATGATAACAGGCTTCTTGATTAACCATAGCTGTACGGATTTTTGTTTTTTTTTCAAAATCGATTGGCCCAAGATCGCCTAATTTATTGTGCCCTCTAGTGCTGCATGATCTTTTATCTTTGTCCCACAGCCTACCCCTCCCCCCGCCTGGCTCGGTGTGTTTAAGCAATATCGCGCTTGCTTATTCTGCACGTTTTTCATTTGTTTTCCAGTATTTTCAGACATCTTATTTAGATACGTGTTTTCTTGACTTTTTTTTGTGCTCGATACATGCGGGTCGTTGTCCCCATCTAGATTCCTCTCGTTGGCTCCGTCGGAAATCAGTACGTTACAATCTCAAGGCACAGCAAATACCCATGCACCAGCTTCTGGTAAGTGATTGATTCGGTTGTCAAGTCTTGTCATATCTAATGGTGTAACATTTTACGAATGTGGAATAGAAAACTGATCGGACTTCTTATTCTAACACTTCTTCAGTTCCCTGGTTGCATGATGCGTACATCGACTGGTTGAAATGCCTGATCCGTTAAGTAAATCAGTCTGCCACGAGATCACAAGAAGAAATAGCAAGACTGTATTATGAATATTGGAAATTTCAGAACATGGTTTAGAATGAAAACATGCTTCCCTATCAAATCACATCATACTCAACAGATTAGAATGTCATGTGATCGACTTATCATGCTCGTTGTTCTATAACAATCCTCATTCTTCTATTTAGCAGGTGATAAAAGAAAAACTCGTTGTGATCTTGTGAAACCTTGCATTTCATTACCGTTGCTCAATTTCGGGAATTAGGGAACCTTGGTAATTGATTATCAGTGATACAGCACAACTAGTGGTAGATTATTCTTGTATCGTGACTGTTTCGATGAAACCACGGCAATGTTTTTTTTTAGTCAGAAACGCTGGTATTGTTGTTTCTGAACAGCTCACATCTGAATTTCCGGTTCTCTTAGTTTGGTTCGGTTTCGTTTTTCTCTTCCAAATAATCACTATTTGAAAATACCCATGTAGGGCATAAGAACATACGAAATCAGGCATGACTTGTTTTTGACGCCTCCTAACTGACTAATTATACCTGATTCTATTGGGCGTCATCCGAACAAAAACATTAGAAAGCCGGAAAAAGATCAATAACAAAAATAACAATGATTACTAATTATTTAACCGACCTGTTAGTATGTTATTTGTTCCGTGAAAAATAAAATCTAATAACAGCTACCATTATCGATCGCATGTATCGGATGATTGCTTCTCAAGTCTCATGTATAACGTAGTCGAACAATTGTTCCGCGAAATGGCGATTGTTTTGTGGTCGGTGAGAATCTACTTTTGGCATTCTACGTTCGCCTTAGAAACAGAAAAATGCTTCATCGTACTAATCGTCTTTCTATCACTGAAACTCAAACATATGGTTGCGAAGACCGACTAATACACGACAATATGATTACTTGACCAGAACCAATGTTACACGAGTAATGGTTGTCGCTCACCCGCATTTTATTATCCTCGGATTCAGTCAAATGGGATATTAGTTTACGAATTAGCATAAGCGTACTTGTCCTGGGCAAGTAGAAGCATTATTAAACGTTGTTTTTACAGTTTCCTTTTATTGCATGAATAAAAACAACACTCAATAAAGCTGCTAAGTCAGTTTTTACATGGAGACCGCTAGCATTATTCCGTTGTGTTAGGGCTCGAAAGCAAAACGGTGGCAGCTTTTCAAAGGTCCGCGGTTCTGAAGAAGAGGAGTCACTTGAGATAAAAAAACAATTACGAACTGCGGCACACGTGCAAGGTATTCATTGCTTTATCATTTGAAAACGGGAAAGACAGCAGAGACAAGAAACAAACTAGAGATTTCCATGAGATTCTGATCACTGAACTTCGAATTTAGATCTCAAACGTTTCGTCACTAATCGATTTGGCATCATCAATGCATGTCCCCTTGACCGCGTAGTACAAAATCCACTGACAAATCACGGATTACTCTGATCAAACGACAACGTGAAAGCAAAGGTCGGGGGAGCTGGTAGGTGTAGTGAGTTCTAAGCATTGTTTTTCCTCACGTTTTCTCAGCGTCCCTCTCTCTTGCTCCATGGGTCTGATGATGCTCTGTCCATAAACCGGTTTATGCCTTACATATGCACATATGTGCTTCTGGGGATATTTTGCTAACTTATCCAGATACTACTGACATCTTCTAAACATCTATATCGCTTGTAACTAATTTACTCCTAATCTTCCAGATAATTGTCGATCGCTTATTTCTAGTAGTAATAGTATCTGAATGAAATATCCTCTTCTGGGTGGTGAGTGTCCTTTTGGAGAATACTTTTCTCCTCTTGCCTTAGTCAAAGACAAGGTGCGCAAGTAAACCGCTCTGGATATTCATCGTGCTATTAGTTAGTGTGTTGATACTGAATTCTGATAAAATAAATGTAATACGTTAGCCTGAAATAATCTGAGCATTCTCTGTTATTCCTTTTGTTCCACCGCCTAGCTTGTGAAAGTGGTCATTTTGTTTTACCTTCTGAGGTCGATGTTGGTCAGTTATTGGGTACTCCAGTGACCCGTCCAGCGGAGATGGAAGATGTTCCCGTGCGAACATCCGTCCTACACGGCAATTCGGAACCTTCTGTACCGATCGCAGTAGATCAGAACAGCTTCACGCCGGGAAAAGTTTTGAAACCCAAACGTGCTAATGGAGAAGAACCGGCAATCTCATCCCGTGTGCGTGAACGTCTAGCAGCCAGTGGTGAGCTACTGCCTGCACTACAATTACGTGATCGGGTCCCCGCTTTGAATGGTCTCAAGCTATCGGATAGCGGATCCATCTTGAATCGATCCGGTAGTTCCGGACCAACACCTACAACAGCCAGTTTTGGGGCTTCGGCCGACACGTTTGGATTTCTGAAACAGGTTCGTATCCACCTACTCCTTACTATGTATGGTTCACAATATATCGCTACTCCACGTATGTGGACGTAAACAAACAAGTACTAAGTCACATAAAATGGATTATAAAGAAAGACACCTGTAACGGCTGATAACCAATGGAACGGGTCCATTCGACTCAGGCTCTGCATATGGTCAGTAGGAAAGACAAACAGCAGAGGTCGATCACTGCTTGTTTACCCGTGGATGTGACTGGTCGACACATTAGCATTTACATGGCTTTGAGGTTAGTGATTTTTTTATCCTAAAGCTTATTGCTTTACTCCTTTTCAGACCGCAAAAATGGACAAAGTCGCACATATGTCCTAATCCGACCCGAAGTTTGGTGGTTTACAGTCTTCCATACAAACATTAGTACACAATAGGGTCTGTTAGTTAAGAATTTTGCCGTATTTGACACGTACCCACCGTGTTTATTTCAGTGACCTCGGTCAAGTCGTTGTTTGTTCTCACACACTGTCTTTTTGCGTTAGTCTTTCCGTTTATTTAAGTCCAATTGAGCCAAGATTGACAATCAAGAAACGCTATTCATTGCTTCATCCAAAGTGAAACAGTATCAGATGCAATCGATTCCTTCTCCCAATTTCTGTGGGCCCAGTTGTGGTCGAGTGATGCTCGTGCTTATCATCCCACGGGTAAGGGAGTTCGAGTCTGGTCATCGCCGATCAATTCGATGATAGGAAATGGCTATCTGTCTCCCAGTTTTATGTACCGTCTGACTCGTTCACTAATTCATCCTAACTCAATACCAGACTGATGACTACCTCAGAAAATTATGCATTGTCCTAAATGATGTACTGATTTTTGAAAACACGTTTAATAAAATCAGGCTATCAATGACGTGGACAATCTCCTCTAGCGATTAACTTCTTTCATTTTGATGAGTTGGTGACTAAATTCTTCGTCTTTTTTGTTTGTTTTTGCATCCCGTTCCATTCTACTTTAACTAAGTTTTAAGGCTTCATCATTTTTCGGCTTCAATTAAACCCTAGTTCTCCGTGTTTTATTCGTATACAGGATTCTGAGGCACGCCATTTGCTCACCATCGCCTTGCGGTCGCAGAAGAAAACTATCCTGGCCAGTTGGCATTATTTGGTTTCTCGTCAATCCGGTGTACATCTCCCGGTGCTCCAATCCTCTCTGTCGCCATCCCTATCCGCTACTGCCAATCGAACTGGATTCAAAACCCCATCTCCGGTCTCCGCTCTAAGCCCCCTAGCCGAAACCAAATCAACGGAAACTAAAATCCCTGGCGTGACTGCAAACATGACTACCACACCCGCTCTGGATTCAACGGCCCATAACCAGTCCTTGTCCCACTCCACCAATTCCGTAGACACACCGAACTCCACTGGTGTAGCTGAAGGATCAGTCACTCCGATGACCAACCGCGATGCATTTGAACTGGAATTGTTAGACGTAAGTTAGATTCTATTTTTCATTTCATTATGTTCTCACTATGTGCTTGATCTTCTCGAATTGAATTGGATGACCAGATTTTCTAGCGATCTTGTCCTGCAAACAGTTTTCCATATCGACCTGACTTTGCTTACGGTGGCGGAATGTTAATGACTCCGTTAGTGTGGTTTATCGCTTAAATAATACCTATACTATCTGCACCGGTACGTTCTCTGTTCTACCGCAATTTTCTGTGTCGTTCCTAAGCATATCGAGTAGGAAAGATCATAGTCCGGTAATACTGTTATTGATGGATAATTTGTAAGAAAGCCACATTCGGACTAAATCCAACGGGGCCAATTTCACCGCTGGCTTTAGGAGCATGCGTAATATCGATTCCGTTATTCCTGCTTCGCTACTCTCAAGCATATACCATGCTTCCAACGCAGTGTGTGTTCGAGCAATCTTACTGCTGACACTTACGACGGTGGTACCCATTTGTTTTCTGTAAACCAGGTGGTCCGAAACAGTCGCTGGGTTCGTGCTGTTGTTCATATCCACTTCATTGACCGTTTACAGTAGTTAGAAATATCAGATTTAGTTCTTCACAGAACAGAACAAACAGATGAACGGGTGTTAGCATAGTAACATGCATGCATGCATGCAACCGGATTGTGTAACACATGACGGTTTTTTTTTCTAGTCTCGCTCATTCATGGCGTCGTAGGTTTTTGATCTGGGCATTCAAAGTGTTTAAATTAACTTTGCTTGCATGCAGTTGCTGGCGACCGAAGTTATTGTACTCATGCAATGTGTTACGGGACGTGATGGACAAATATACAAGCTGAATCAATTTCGATCGGGTTACAAATTTATACTCAACGGGAAACAATCAATTTTGGTATACCTCCATTTGTTACTTATTTGGATCAACGTGAATTGTTTTTGTGTAGGTCTACACCGTTGCTTTGTTGTTCCGATGTACATACATTTGTTCGGTTGTACCTTTTCAGTGCCTATTAGATATGTTGCTTGATCATCTGGAAGGTGGAACTACTTGGAACAATATGACGCAGTATTTAAGTAATCCAACTTCAGCTGGCCCGCCAACCACACCGCAAGGGTATGTGAGCAAAAACAGCAGTTCCGATGTCGCAACCCGTTTTGATTCCTTTTTGCGTCGACTAACTGAACAATTTCAAGGTGGCTTACTACCAGGCACCGTATCACTTCCCAATTCGCCATTGTTAGTCGAGTTTTTGCACACCGCGTTCTTAATGATGTGGAGTGCATTTGACAAACCGTTGCACGCACAACTCAATCGTCCGCATGAATTACTGGCCTGGCATAAACTGATCAGTGACGCGGTTGCCATGGCAGTTCACAATTTGGCCGGTAGGTTATTGGAATATGTTTACCATTAAAAAAAGCTTTGATGCTGCATTGATTTTCATCCAGCTTTCCTCTCGTTCTTCTCTACGATTCGGGCATTAATTCTAATGAGAACAAATATTCCTTGAAAATTACAACTGAGCACATTGAGAAAACACAAGTTGGCGAACCAGCTCGTTTTCAGTGATTCGTACTCATGCCATTACATCACTATATATATATCTTGACAAAAAAAATTTCACTATAGGAAGGATTGGATTAGTCAGATACAAATATGGGTGGGAAAGGGATTTGTAGTGTTACATGCATAACCTGAATACACAAGGATGTGTTGTGTTAATTGTTTTGTTGTCTAGGGTTTGTATTGGGACGGGGGGGTGGGCCAGGGGAGTTGAAGCGCAACCACAAATTGTTTTTGAGAACAAAGTGGAGGATTGCGAAGACGGATTGCGACAGCTTCCGCAGTGCTCAAGAGGCGACACTTTGCCAACCTGGATTGTTGACCTCTGACTTTATGCAGGGTCCGGAAAGCACAACACAACAATGGTTATTCAGACGCCTCACAAGGGTTGATCAGATTCATTTCCCCGTCCCTCCTTCCCACACACACACACACACACACACACACACACAGATTTAAGGCTGATGAAAATACCTTTCGGTATTGGGTTATGCATTACCTTTATCTACTCGTCGACGAAATCAAACGAAGAGAAGGACAACCAACCGAGTTGAATCGTTTCAACTATGTATTTCGATCCGTGTTTGGAGTAGACAGTTTGGGGGTTGAAACAGGCGCCCAAAGTATGAACTTCCTGTAAATCTCGGTTCACGGTCATCGTAATCATTAACAGTTCACCCGTTTGAATGTTGTTCTGTTCTTGTGTGCGTGTGTGTGTGATTCCTACTAGTAGACAACAAATATCATTAGAACTATCGTCACTGCCAAGATCGCTCGCCGATTATCATTGTTGTCATCACCATTGATCAAACCACTACCACGGAAACCGTTTATATCTGTGATTGTAGCATTCGAATAAAATTAGAGGATATTTGCCGAGTGTACCCATGTGGAGGGGCTAACCAAACTTCAACGCTCCACATGCGTTGTACACTGTTAATAGTAAAACAAACATGTTAAGTAATAGGATACGCAAATTAGTAGAATCCATCTGGACTGGAATTTAGACAATCAGTGTAAGTACAAATTCGATACATTGCTGACAATGTACTCGAACGAGCGTAACTATCCGTCTATATAGCCTTGGGGCACGTGCATTATGTCACCGCCACGCGCTATGGATTTTGTCGAATTTGACTTCTTAAATGATTCTGATTGCCGTTCTCTTCAACCACTTAGTCCAAACGGCGAGAAAAGGTGGTGCGAATCTACTTGTTACATAGTCGGTTAGCTGCATTACTTTTTTAGTCTGTGGTTCAATATAAAGAATTATGCCGGTAATTAGATTAAAGTCAGGTTTTTACTCCTCAATTGGGTTGTTGAATCACAATTGGACTGTTTCGTTTTCCCCAATATCGCCTGCTGTTGGGATTACGTCAAGCATTTCTCTCACTTTGGACAAAATGGCTTTTTTGATCATTCGGTAAAAAATAAGTCATAGATAAAAGCCAAAGACTAGGGTAAGAGTATCAAAGAGGAGTTAATAACCTAAATTCATTTGATTAAAAAATTGTCTTGCTAAGGCGTATCCGCCTCAACTGGTATGTCAGTTCAGCCGATATCGCCCGTTCAAGTCCGGTTAGAAGAAAGGGCGATTGGACTCTTCCCAGAGGAGATGCATTCTCACCCCATTGACCTAATTAAGTCCTGTCAGATCAAGTAACCATTGTTTCTTTGGCGAATAATAACAGAAATCTTTATCTGGTCTTGATTCTTCATTACAAAAAAACATCATGTTCCTTTTTTTGTCAAGCAGATCGCCAATAGACTATCATAATTTATCGTAGAGCTTCACGGCTCATAAGAGTTAGGGTTTCTCTCAGTATGCCTTGACCACTTTGCTTTGTAATGTTAGTCAAACTATGGACCTCTTTCACGCAATTGCAATCTACTTTCGAATTGCACTGAGTTTAAGTAGCAGGTCACAGGTGATCCCCACCGCCGAAATTGTTCGACGTGATGTGGCGAAAACGACGATTCAAAATAGAAACGATGAAATGGATTTCTTATTTCACGTTTCTTCTCATTTACGCTCATTCTTCCGAATTCTGTTCAACAGTTTTGGACGAGTGCGGTGATATGCGTCACCCTGGCCCGGATGGAATATTTCCCGAAGGTCGGTTGATTCCACTACGTCGAAATCGGACATTCGCCGTCCGTGCATGTGGACCTGCCGCACATGCCCGTGATGAAATTAACCGCCGCGCCCTGACTCAATCTCAGGACCGAATTGACGCAAGCCCTCCACTGCGGTCGCGTGTCCGGCCTTTGAGCATGGCTTATCATTCTAACGATCGACAGCGCACGCTCAGTTTCGAAGTGAATCAACCGGATAGCACCACCGGGACAGGTGTGGCCGGGGTCCCAGTCACTGGACTTGTGGCCGATTTGGATTCAGCTGCTCGCCGTCGCGCTTCATTCGCTCGAGCTTCAGAACGAAGTTCACTGTTCCGGCGATCGTCAGGAAACTTCGGCCCAGCTCCACTTACGGAAGATTTGAACGAGGATGAATCATCTGTGAGAACGGCGGACGTTGAGACCGGAACAACCTTGTTCGGGACAACGGCACATTTGCGAGCATCACGTAGATATGCAACTTTCCACCATCAAATAGAAGAGGAAAGAGAGGAAACTGAAAAGTCAGTTACTTTTTCGGTGCCTGATGAAGTTATGGTGTGTTTTGCAATTGAATCAGAATTTAATTTATTAGTTGGAGCACCATAAATAGGCAAAAATCAGTGATATTACCTTTTCACACGATTCTCCCACTAGAGAATCAACAGGCGTCATTTATAAAATTATAGATGCAGACTCTCAGGAATACCTTGTGAGGTTGTCCCTCCCCCTGCGTTATTTGGCTTTGTTTTACTACTTGGTCACCCGGTTTGGAGTAGAAAGTATTCTAATTTGGTTTCATTCGGATCTCTTGCTTAGGATTGCACTTACAGCTTGGGAGACTCAAGTGTCGCCTGCAAGACAGCATCTTTAATACATACCATGCGGTGATCATGTGCTCAATTCATGTCTTTTCTTAAGATTTTCGTCACAAATGTGGGACGAGAAAAGAATCGATGATCTTCTAGAGTGACTGCTCGCATGCTCGATGTTCCACTGAAGTCCACTATCCTGTTTTGGTTTGCTGTGCAGACGACGAGCCTATCGAGATGCCACCATATGCTGGGATGGTACTACTACCACTACTACTTGTGCACGTCTGTAACTGGTTATTTGGCCAATATGAGGTCGTCTTATTTACGGCTAAATATCAGTTCGACGATTGTTTCCCTATCCGGTAGCGTATTTTCAATTGAATTTGCCCGATGGTGAGAGTTTTCTGAGGTCAAACATATTTGATGGCCGATACAATGATCAGCTAGATCATTAATTTAAGTTGATGTTAATTCGATCCCCATACCATTGTGCACCGTATTTTGGGATTACTTTTGAACTGCCGAGAATTATGGGAAAAGCAAGCTTTCTTATAACGCTGATCTAATGAGCTCTTCTGTGGGTCTATGTCACTCTAAGTTTCAGGACCATAGTTCCCGGTTCCCGCTACGCCCGTGCAGTAGACCCTAGCGGCCATATCTCCTTCACTGCATTTATGTCTCAAGCATGTCATAAAAAGACTAAAGCGGAACTAATTTACAAATTTGGTCGAGGTTTTTCTCTGTTATGTGAGTTTCACACCCGATCTTCTGTGCTTTTTTATCCTAGTTTTTCCCAGAACTTTTTGACAGGGTATTAAGCAAGCTGCTTGGAAGGGTAAGTGCAGTTACAAACTGTTGTAGCATAGGAAACAGTTGGTGAACCTTGGGGTAAGGTCTCGCCAGTGTTCCCGTACGATGTAAGCCACGTTTCAGTCCTAATAAAACGAGATATCGATAGTCCAATCGGATGGCACTTTCACGAATAAGTCGGGCATGATTCCGAATAGTTTTGATGTAACTCTGAAATTAATGAAGTACTGTTTTAAGTGTCTTCCATAGAATTGGCAAAACAAACCGTACCGTTTTCGCAGGCTGAGCCCATATTTAATGCTGCTCGTTTATTTCGTCCTCCGTTTTTTTGTTTTGATTGTCAGGCATCGCTTGTGAGTAATCTGCCAAATAGTTATCCCTGTCTGATGCGAAATCTTAAGCCGAGCATGTTCATCGGCATCCTGTTTTCTTTTGTTTTTTTTTCTACCCTATACACAGATTGAACGGAGAGTTAATTCGGCTTTCAACTCAGCACAACCAATTGCTCACAGCCATGATACAGCAAAAACACTCGGAGGTAGATTATCTTCGGTAAGTGCTTGTTGTTTGCCAAGTGAAAACAACAGCTTGCGGGTCGACATGCCCAAACAATTGCATAGTGTGAATGGGCAATCTGATCGGTGTTGGTCAGTTGGCCGTCGTACCGGTCCGATGACGTGACCCATTTTCATTAACCTCAGTCGGTACTGGATTCTGTCGACAGGTTTTATCAAGTATACAGTGCCTGCGAACCCACACTTATCGGCCTACCTGGCTCCTTGCTTTCAGGCTGATCCCCTAACGGCGGATTAGTTCCGAACTGATCCCTTCTGTTAGTTGCTGACATCAGCATATTACGACCCCAGTTTACGTCACTGAGCGAAAATTCAAAACTGTCCATACTCTTTGTGCGGACAAATGGACAAAACTTTCGTTTTTTGCTTCCTAATGGTAGGAAATCGGTGATCATATTGATAGTAATGATCTCTTTATTTTCTTTTAGTCGTTACAAAACGAATGTACAATATATCGAGGAGTTAATTTTGTCCAATTCTAGTCTACCGAATGGAGCTTTAATTGTCTTTATTCAATGACCATTCCACCGGTCCCGTCGGATACACAATCTTGATTTCTGCACTTCACATAGCTTTTTTTTCCTCTACTAAGCAAACAAAGGACTTTAGATGTAGTATCGGATGCAGTGTATTCATGTTACCACGAGTTTTACTGTTGGCACTTATCCTGATTGCATCATCCATCAATCGTGTAAAATGATCTTCAACTTGGAAAGTCGTTGTGTTGAACTAAAATAATAGACCTCAACAGTTGTGTTCATTGACTTGACATTTAAAGGCAGTTGTTCAACACAAAATGCATTTTGTAGCTGTTAAATTAAAGTGGTCTGTCTCCTTTATGGCATTGCATACAACCCACGTTACACAAATCAAATATTCAGATTCAAGAATCCATAACTGTGTGTATAATTGAGCTAAACCAAGGTGACTTTTTTCTTACCCGTCAGATGAGCTTCATTATGAGTTCTCAGAACGTATAAAGGATAGCATCTTGTGAATCAAAAGTGACAGTGGTAGATAATCTCTAATAAACGTTGACAACACTAGGATTTTGTTGTCGGAGCGAAAAACTGACAAAACCGCGCTGATATTGGGCGTATGTATGGCAGTTGTATCGTTCTAAAATTGATTTGATAAACCGCCACATTGAGTTGATAGATTGCCTGGAAATGTACAAAAAACTACCTATTTATTTGAAAATTAAAGAGTCTGGTTGATTCAGCAAACCGAATCGGTAATTCTTCTAGCTGGTTGACCCCAATTCTAACTTGACACAGCTGATGGCAGCTTCGTTCATATCTGTCTCAGCAAAAGCATTCCACAGAGTCCCCGAATTGTGAACGCCTTTTTTTCTTCACTGTGATGTTCCTGCGCATGATGACCATACATTTTGAAAGCTTATTAAATGACATTCTTGAAGCATGAGTGCAGTGGAAGAAGCCTACCTCGCCCTCCCTATTACACTGGTGGAGGCCTCGAAGCTCGGAGAGATGTAGAGCTACATAAGGTCCAAATACGTGGCAACGAGCCGGGCGGCAGCAAATCCCTACCTACCACCAAATTGGGATTTGAACTTCTGAACTTTTTGGAATGACAGACAATCCAACGGCGGATCGTCTCCGACACGTACTTTATTCTTATTATTGGCTTCTACGGATGATTGATCAATGTTTTTGTCTTTTAACTTCATTTGACATGCGACTAAGGTCTGATGCAATTTCGCCACTCATTCATGTCTGGTTTTGCACTCAACAGCATGGGAACGTCGATCGATCATGAATGAGGTCGGTCGACCAAACCAATGGAAACAGCCGCAACGTTTCAATCCCCAGTTAAACAGGCAGTTTTCCAAATCTATTCGATCATCTTTTAATTCAGTCTTAAGTGAGGCAGTTCCACTGGCACAGTGACAATTCTTGGCTAACTGGCATAACACTCAATCCGCACCGTCGGGGCGGTGCGGCAGTTTGTCTCAGCCCTCTATCTATCCGATATTTTTCAGGACACGTCAACGCAAACATTGTCAGCCGATCTGCGCTGTCCACAGATGCACAGTTTGTAGATGACAGTGCGTTTCGAAACTAACTGGCTGAATACCACCCCGTAAGGTTCAAAATTCGATGAATTCTTATCGATTTTTACGATGCTGGCGGTCGAGAAAAGTCGGTATGTCAACCCGGATTAGGTTGCTCATTATGATTACCGTTTTAACACGTGGTAACCCCGTCCAAGCTATGCGGATACAATCATTGTTAGCTACGTGTAAAGCATTACATACAGTCGATCTGGTTTCTTCGTTTGAATTCAGGCAAACAATTGGGTGGTCTCGTTTGCATATCGTTTTGCCCTCAAGGATGTAGATGTTGAGGTGTGCTAATCGTCAAGGGAACAGGCCAGTGTTTATTTATCAAATAAACAGACAGTCTTCAAATTCAAAAAGTCTTCAAATTCTTAATTCTACGTAATACCTCTTCCGGACAATTTTAAGCAGTGCTCGAATCATTTTGCTTCGTCGCTAGTTTGTCGAGGGAATCGTCTTCACACCACAAAGACTAGTTCAGGTAAATCAGTGTTGAGAAGAGTCTAATTGATGGCCGGTAAAGAACTAAACGAAATCAACTTGCATTGTTTTGTAAATTTTTTTTCATTTCTAACTGGTACTATTAAGTCATTGGAATGTTTAAATTGTGTCCTAACTTGCATTTTGTTTTAACGGACTTAATCCTCGCTAAGTTCCTGCTCATTCCACTTCTACTCTTCGTAATTTCGTCTTGTGCCCTCTGGTCTACCCATCGAATAATGCAGTTCCATACGGAAGACGTTTTGCTGACCAAATTCAACCTAATACTACTTGTATTGTCCAAACCACGCTCTGAATGGTTAGCGGCAGTTTCGAGTGTAGCACACAGAACGAGAACTCCGAGGAACGTGTATTCCGAAACTAGTCCTAATCCGGAAGGCAAATCGACCTGAACGTAGGTACCTGTATTATTTACCATTATTCAAGTAGACAATAAAAGCCTACCTTCAACAGCGCATCTCGAACACTTTACGGCGAAAATTACCAATAAAAATCGTGAAAAGTATCTAAATCAGCGAAAAAATAACAACAAGCGGATAATGTAACAAACTGGAACAGGTATCTTTCTAAAAATAGTTGACCGAAAACAAAGTTGTGCACGCTTTGTCTGACCAAACAGACTGTTCTTTCAGCAATATCTTAAGTTAATCGCTCAGCACACTAGCTGTCCACGTGACTAAGGAAAAGTGCGCAACCAACTGGTGATGTATAAATAAAACGAGTGTGGGTGAGACACCTCGTAACGTCTCAGTGCTTAGGCGGATTCCTGCCAAAATTAACGGCACTCAGATAGAAATAGCAGGTAAATGAAATGTCACTAAATTCAGTTCTTGGATAACAGATATCCACTGCGATTCATAGCGTGTGATGAATACGTATTTTAAAAATAGGTAACCACATGCGAGTGGACAGATGAGGAATTTGTCTTAATTCTTTCTCGATCATATTGTTTTTCTCATCCTCAGCTTGTTCGCACCATTGAATAAGAAGCCTTTGTTATTTTCAACGGGTTGTCACCTTTTGCTGAGCAGTGGTGGATAGGTAAAACTTGGAAAATTAACGAGACTGTGCCTATCGGTAATGGTCGCAATCTTTGCTGACTGATTTAGAATATTGATCCGCGGAAGCCGGGCGTAAACGAGATGATTAACGAATCCGGGGGCCCACTGATTCACTTTGAGCTACGTTGGGCCGAGCACTCTAGGGAGCGGTTTAGTTGGTCCATCGGCACAGCGAACCTTCCATTGATGCGTGCAAGTAAAGCAGTGGAGATAGATAGCAGTGTTTCATGAGAATTGCAAATCGTCAGGGCGATGGGTTTTTGAAAATACAAAGTTGCCACATCAGATGGGTCATTATCGTCCTTGTTTAAGGATGGTCGCGAAGTTTTTGCTTTGGAGTTAAAAAAACCCTGGGGCCTATATGAGTAGAGGAGAAAACCTCCAGAGACTGGTGGGTCAGTGATTGTACTGATTTCTTTAGTGCACGAAGTGTGCCGTAAAAAGGGCAAATCCCATAATCAAGTCATTCCACAAAGATGATACACACGAAAAACATTCGAGTACGATTCATTTTATGGACTCTGTTTTTAAAAACAGAAAGATCATAGAATGTTGGAAACACGAAGAGAGGAAGAATGTTCTAGAGCTTTGAAGTCCGGAGAATATAGGAAGACTAAAATAAAGATGTTCGACATCTAGGGATGAAGCCTTGATGAGGATGACTAGCTGCCTGATTATAAAGAGAACGAGAGAAATTGAAGAGAAGAAGAATAGCCGAAGAAAGTTTTGAAGAACCGAAACCAAAGTGATAGCGATAGAAAAGAGATAATAGGACAACTGCCCGGCGACGACCAAGTGACTGCTGACTTGAGGTCAAGGCAGATTTCTTGACTAACCGAACGGCCTTTCGGTGAACTCGATCAGAGAGTGATAGATAAAGTGACTGCAGCAGTCAAGTGTCAGGCGGATTCGAGCTTGGTATAATAAAAGGTGGACGGGTATACAAAAGCGCCTGGCGTGAATTAGAAGCCTGCTTTGCGTGCAGCATGGGAGGCAGTTGATGACACGAAAAAAACCAACAAAAAGAATTTATGGATAGGCTCAGTAATGAAGGCGACTCGGTGATGTGAAGAGAAGTCGAGTAAAAATCTAACTGGGGAGAATAAGATGTTCGAATAGCATAGAAAGGATGGTCTTGAAAGAATTGAAACAAACATGGTTAGCGGAGCCCCAAACAGAGAATCGTCCTAGATTGGAAGCAAATGATGCACTGCGAACATTATATCGTCATTAGTGTTGCTAGTGGCTTGCCGATTAGTAGAGTGGAAAAGATAGCAGTGGTGAATGGCATCATCGGCAAAATAGTGAAGAGAGTTGGAGGTTGGTGAAAGGTCAGTAATAAATAGAGTAAAAGGAGCAGGTGCAAGTATGGAACTTTGAGGAACACCAGCGCTCAAAGGAAACGTCTGAGACAGAACCCCATCATCTCGGACGTAGATGGTTTGCTTGCTGAGAGAGCCGGGTGGAACCGGAACAAGATAGTTTCGATAGCAAACCTTCGTCCTAAACTCGGTCGAAGGGCTTAGAGATCAAGTGTTTTTTCGTGTTTACTAGATGATGCCAATTGGTAGTGTGAGATGATAGCCAGTAAACTACTCAGTGCACGACGCCATCAGAATTTATGTTTGTGGTCATTCAGCAAACATTCACGTCTCAAAGACTTTCCAAGGTGCGGAACTAATATTGATAAGGCAATAGTTGTTGGGATCAAAAGTGTTTCCATATTTCAGGATGGAAAAAAATAATTACCGTCTTCCTTGGAGAGGGGAAAGTATTTTAAAGTGGGAAGAAGACGACGTAATGTGAGAGCTAACTAAGGAGCACATTTCTAGGATAATGGGTGGGATACCGTCCATACTGGGAGGTTTAGATACACTCAGACTGAAAGAACCGTGAAGAATCTTTCAGGTGGTTATGACAGGAGAAGAAGGCGGAAAATTAAGCCTAACAGAGACGATGGATTTTAAGACAAACTGGGATGTAAAGATCTCGACCTTGTCGGGGTAGTCGTAGTTCAGAGAGCCAGAGGAATTAGAATGGGAGAAAAATGGGAGTGGGGGTGGAATTACGAAATACCGGATTTACAAGGCACCAGAATGACCGGTTGCCGGTGGCGGATCAGACTAGACGCTCAGCTTTGTGACATAAGAAATGATCTTTAGCTTCGAGTGTGTTAAGCGAGTATGTGATCCTATCTTGCACAAAACGGTTTGGGGATGTTTGGTTTGGTGTGCAGCGACACCGCCGCTACACAGATTTTCAAGGGGAAAACACGATTGCAGGTGTAGTCAAACTACTCAGGAGTTGGGCTTTGCCGGGTTTGAGAAGTGTGGAACTTAAAGATGCATTTTTCATCCCACCTGTTTACCTCTTTTATTAATAAAATAACAATGTACATTATTTATCAGGGAGAGGGATGTAGCCAACAGAGGGCTGGCAAGTGGGAAAGTCGACCGTTGGTTTCGGCAAAATTAGATTCAGAGTGAAACAAGATACAAAACAACGGTCGTCTCTAGATAATAGGCCACGAAAATCATCCCACTTAGCAGAGCCATAGTGTTGGGTATTGATATGGAATGAAATAGATTGAGAAACGCAATAAGACAATGCCCTCGTGAGCCCGAAGGAGACTAGGAAGCGATATTAGAATGATAAAAGAATGAATGTAATAATAAGGCCAACGTTGCAAGCGCGGTCGCTAAGACTACCGGGGATGTATGTAGAGAGGTCAGTTATTTGGTAAAGGGTGCAAAGAAAACCTCGGTTTCACGACTCATGATCGAAGTGTTCGATCAGTGCAATAGTTAGTCCTTGTTGTGGACGTTTAAATCACCAATAGTGGTCATTTAGCAGCTTAGATCTGTTGAGGTCAGTATTCCGATGTTTAAAAATAAGAACTCAAAAATAATAGGACCTTTCTGAAAGCAATAGGTTGTGCAAAAAATAATTATTAACAAAAGGGAACCGAATTTTCAATCACAAGTCTGACGAAGTCAAGATGTGAAAGTCAGGAGAAGGCAACAGATTGGACGATATAGGTGCACACGCTAGCCGTAGAGAAGAGGCAAGAATGATATAGTGGAGAAACTTAAGATGGCTTGTATCTGAGGTGAGAGAAATTTTTCTCTCAGAAGCAAGTATAAAGTAATGTGCAAAGTCAACATATCGATTCAAATCATGAATGCCAATGAGAGTAACGAGAACTAAGTGTATGTTCTATGAATGAATGCACGCAGGTGAACGGGAACGATTATCCATTTGATTCGTGAAATTTAATTTTGTTGAAAAGAACTGACCACTCATATCTTGGGACTTGGAATGGAGAATCACGTGGGGTTTCAATAGGTTTGAACGTGGTAGTCAGCCGGGCGACAGCAGAGCTGTCCACTACCACAAGAAAAGCAATGGGTCTTACCATGAGAACTACAGAAGAATTAGTTTGCTACGTATTGCATCGAAGCTGCTCGTGGAAATTATTCTCCGCCGGTGATCCAGTCTCCGCCAGTTTTCGACTTATGACAGGTGTTAGGGTAGATGAACATCTTATGTAGGTCCATGATCTCTATTTTATTTGATCCGAAGGCGACACTCAGTTCACTCGACCGTGCGGTTCCGTGGCTTTGCGTCTCACTGAAGGGTGTGCCGGAGAAATTTGTTTCACTTTTCGAATTTGTTTTATGCAAACAGCCGAAGCCGAGTTCATGCCTACGATGCTCTTCCACCCGAGGTCACCACGAGAAGTAGTGTTCTTCAGAGTTGCCTCATTTCACACTTTGTTTTTCAACGTTTTCATCGAAATGATTATGGAAATCGCCTTGTTCGCGTGAGAGAATAGTCGAGTTACTATTCGCTCAGTGAGGAAACTGCTTGACTCAGAAATGTGCGGACAATGTTGTACTGTTGAATTAGGACCCAAGCAAGTTTCAAGTTTTTCTCGACCGTTTGAAGGATAGTGTAGATATATTTGAGGTGCGCTTTGCATATTCGAGGTGTGAAATTCTATTTCAAGAATGGGTTGGTTTGGAGCTGAATATTGTTCCTACAAGGGTAAAATTGCACGAAGTAGACGAGTATTTTTATTTAAGCAGTTACAATCTACGAGGTGTACCGATCGAAGTGTCTCCACTCGATTGGGGTTCACCGACTACGATATCCGTGGCACCAGTGCGGCATTTGGTTATGGACCAAAGGTCGAGTTTACATAGCAGCAGTAAGAATAGTCCTGCTGCATGGCTTAAGAATATGGTCATTCCAGATCGGAGATGTACGAAGACCGCGTCTGTGCATCGACATCTTGGCAGTGTAGTGGGAGAATTTTGTTAACAATGGTGAGGTTAGGCGTAGGATATTGGACCGTAGGATTGGGTTAGTCGAATAAGTATTAAATTTTAATAGATTGTGACGTGTCACGCGTGCCCGCATGTCGAATCCTTTGATGTATCCTGTTAGTCGAGACAGATGGTCAATCCATGATCTGGCAAAGTGCCAGCAGAAATCCTAATCAATGGACTATTCTGATTGGAACTAGTTAAATTACCTAGTTGGTGTCCACAAGATCCCCACATGTTGGAGATTTTGGCGATATTGTTCGAAGTCGCAACCAGCGGCGTCCTTGCATTCACCTTATTTTTGCTTCTTTGTGATCCTCCTCCTATTGTTTTGATTTTTCTTTCGTATTCAGTTGGTGTTAGGAAGTAGAAACCAAAATCACTATATGTTCGTGCAAGATTAATGGTTGTACAAACGGAACTGAACTGATTTGTTACCTTTTGTCTAGTTCCTCTTTGGTGCAACGGATTTAGAGATGATTTTGTTCAAGTTTTCCTCAATTTTTCACTCCCGTAAGTTTCATTAAGAGGCACGTGACACAGTCCTCATGGCCCGTTAAACCATTTCACTCAAATTCCCATCAGTTTAATTGTAGATCTTTGAGTTTAGCTTATCCGACATCGTGTACTTTTTCTACTTCTGCCCGGAATTGACGAAGTGCTCTTTTTATGAACGGTGGCATGATTAGACTGAGGCATTCTGTTCGCATCGCTGCCAGCACGAACAACGTAGCCAGTTTCTTCACAATTCTACTTTATTCCAATGCACACTACAAAAACAGCAATCCCGGCGCATCGACTACTCTGCAAGTATTATACGACGATGCTTCGCTACTTCGAATTGGTAATGGGGAAACATCGATTATAGTGATCACGGAATTTCTCAAGTGATCTCGCTTACGAAAAACAATTGTTAGCCATTGTTATTATTATTAATCTGAACTGGCAATTGTACTTTTTGCGGCCATTTGGACACACAATACAGGCCGATGTTCTTCGGTGTTTGCTGTCATATTTAATCGTTTGAGTAAGTGTTGGGCCATCTTTGAGTGCAGTTTTCGCGGACTATCTTTGTTCCGATTACATATTTTAAATAGTTAATCATGATGATGAATAGTTACAATTTTCTCCTCTTTTCTTTGCTGTTTTCATGGCATGTTTCATGTGCGCTATCCCTTTTCCTTTATCTTTTCAGAGCCCTGGCTCCGGAAGCGGTCGCGTATAATCAGGGTAAGTGAATGTGTCCACTGGTTTTAATCGTGCTATGATAATCGATAGCAAGTGACTGCCATTTGTGTCCTGATGTGGTCTCCATGCAAATCTATCAGTGCCCGTTTGGACTCTTAGAAAAAGCGTGATCCAGACGTGAACTTGCACTAATAGAGTTGGATTTACTTGTCGCGACAGTGTTGAGTAAAGTCAAGGAAAGCGTCAAGATGTTATTAATCTTATTTGTCTACCTTGTTGTCTGTTATTGAAAAAATGTTTTCTTTCCATAAAATTGGTTCAAGGTCTGTAGGTCGTTGATCCTATGAGGAGGAGGAGGAGGGGTGTCAACCCGCGGATAAATTCGACCACTTGTATTACCACCGGAGCCGGGAAGACAGGCCAAATACGCTCGGGTCTTTCTCAATTAGGTCATACTATCCATCCCGACCACATCCAGTTCAGTCACACTGACGCGTGCCATCCAACAAAGTTGGGCTTTCGCAAAAGAAAATAGGAGCGGTAAAATGGCTTGATGATGAGCAAGACTACGTGATTCGCGAATAATTCAAGGCATACAGACAGACAGATGCATATTGGGATGGATGCTATATATATATATATATATATATATATATATATATATATATATACCAGTTCAATGGAGTATTCTTAGGAATAACCAGACTATATGACCATGACTACGTTTGATAAGCAGAAGGTCGTTATCGTGCACAAAATTGATTCTACATCTGCTCTGTGATGATCAACTGGTGAGAGTCAACTGGGGAATAGTTTTGCTCCTCATTGAATTTGAATCAATGCTTTGAGAATTGTAAATCTGATATCCAAATAAGCTAACTGCCCGTCTCTTGATGTATTTCGATTTGGTTCTTGTGCATACGTATACCACAGTCGAGGTCCGCTTTCGTGTAATCACTATTTTCATCCCGCGATAAATTTTACCTTGTACTGCGACTCCGATTTGGTCGGGATCGTGAGTAGAGCTTTTACACGCCACAAAATGAGTGGCTTTACGTACCCCGAACTTTTGCAGGGAATCGATTCAACCTATTTTTGATTTAGTATATCACGTTTTGTATCGAGGATTGACTGTGCCAGAACCTCTCATTTACCGACAGCGGTTAGTTGGATAAAATGCCTGTCAAACTTTCAAACCCATCTTCCCGGCCACTTTGGTGGTGGAAGGCAGTTCGCTATTGCCTTTCTCGTTGTCACATTTGGCTTCTTGGGATCTCATGTCGATCTACGCCGCTACAAGTTTCGGAGTCACGGTTGCCAGTTC
>LUCM01010887.1:27514-40953 GCA_008360955.1 Fasciolopsis buskii | reverse complement strand
AGTACAATGCTCGCAACCGGCTCACAAACTTCGAGAAAGACTACGACCGTAGGGTGGCAGTTTGTGTGGCGCATTTCCAGCAACTGCTGGAGAGTGAATATCTGGCCGATGCAACCTCGACCTGGACGAGATCCGACTTGTTGTTCGCGGATATTACTCTCGCGAATCGGTGTCAAACGGCGCAGCATTATTGAAGCTGAAAACTTAGTAACTACCGGAATTAAACTAATCCCACGATTATCATTATAGTCACTCCTTGTGCTCTTCTTGAAGATGGGTACAGTCAGTGACGCGTCACATGATTACGGGCTACGGTCCTCGTTCCAAATAGCACGAATTACGGCGGTAAGAGCTTTTGACAGGGTTTCTGCAAGCAGTTTGAAAAGAGCTGGTTGAAGTTCGTCAGACTGGCTGCTTTTCCCCTCTTCAGAAGTACTTCTATCTAGCCACGGAACTCGGTTAACGGAGAACTCTGTAAAATTTATATTAGAGAACACATGCTTTTGTCAGTTAGTCATTTGTTTTTGTGTCTCGCTATGTTAATTATTTACGCAATCACTGTAGTGCTACCAGTGGCAGCACATCTACCTGAACTTCCCAGCAAACGGATGAAATGGATTGTAGGACTCAGTATTTTCTGCTTTGGGCCATTCGAAATTTTGAGCTTCCGTTCAACGAATCACAACAGCGAATTGTCCATTCACAGTCGGGTTCCATGAATTCAGTTCACCGGATGCTGGGAGGCGTCACTTAATATTGTCTTGTGCTGTAGTCTTTCACTATCCATGTGACTTCAACTGTCACAAAAATTCATCGTGTATGTCTAATCGAGAGTATACTACAGCGCGGCAACCAAAATCAGGACCGGATTGCGCAAAGTTGATGGTCAGTAGAATCAATTTGAACTGTCAATTGTCGCACGCTTTTATCAATCCGGTTTATGTTATTGGGATGAGTGACTTACCAGCACACTGATCCGAACGCGTAATCAGTTCTGAGCGCACATTTCCGAGCGATTGTTCCTGCGTGTTTTCTTGTAGAATGCTATGAGAATTGCTTTGGTTTGTCCTACCGACGTATTTTTCTTGTCTCTGAACTCTGCCGAAGCCCTAGACACCGTTGAATTGAAATGATTTACGTACCCATTGTGTGTGTTGTGTGTGCATGTGAATTTGGCTGTTTCTTGCGTGTCTGTTCGTTTATGCTTCAATTTGTTTGGGTGTATACAATCCGGTCGCATTTCCGCCTTTGTTGGAATGTTACTGCTGATGCTGCAGAACCACCTTTATTGATTTTCGCTCACTGTGCGTCAATTTAGGCTAGTCAAGGAAACTCGGAAGACAATCATCTCCCTTATATATATATATATATATATATATATATATATACCAAGCATGATTTACCTGTGATTAAGTTTGTGAACCGTGATCATCCCTGGTCATTTGCCACGATTTCTTCATATTAAGATGCTAATAAAATGAGACTGGAATTGTTTTCCCTTCGTACTATGTTGCACATTTCTTGGGCCACTCGGTAGTTTCCGGTCCTAACTCGCAAATTTTTTCGGCGCAACCCGAAAAATTGCGAACCCAAAACAGGCGGCCTGAACCAGCCATTGTATCTATTTATACGAATGATGACAGAATCGGTTGGTCCGCCAAGTCATGTCATGTTGAGAGTGACGTTTTTCCTAATAGAAATAATCAATTCTTTTTCTGTCATTGATGTGATTAAATAACTGTACATGGCATCATTAGGTAGTTGGTTTTTTATTGCATACTCAACACCTAAATGCAATGAAAGTTGTCTGACCGATAGCCGCTAGGGCTCATCGTACATTATACGGATCGAGGAGGAACTGGCCCAGATTATTGGAGACACGGAGTCCCATAGAGTCCCAATGAGTCGGGTGTGATCACACTTGCCGGGCGACAGTAAATTGTCGTCTATCGCCGATTTTATAGAGTGCGACCGAGTGGATATTTTAGTTTCGTGCCTGAAAGTCCAAACCGACAGCAGTTGCAGAAAATTTTCCCTTCCTTCACTCTCGAAATTATTTTGAAGATAGATCTTCGGGTTGTAAAATCCAACTTGATTTCACCACTTCTCATCCCATATCATTTGCTAATTTTTCACAGTCAAACAAAGAAATGTGGCTGCGGTGGGTGTAGTCGAAATAACTCATCGAGAATATTAAAGGCCCTTCGGTGCAGACCGGTAGAATGCACACGTGGTACTTAAGCACCGTTTTAATCCTCCCGGTCTGTACGTTGGATCTGTTTGACGTTGCTTATTTATACTTGGATAGAAGCAGTTCAGCATCGATTGTCAAATCGGAGCAAGTTTCTCAAAACATTCGATTCATTAATTCGATTATTTGCCAAACACGAGAGCTTAGCGATCGTTTTACGGTCGTTTTCCCGAGAATAGTCAAATTCCGGACTTAAAATGTTAAATACGGAAATTGACGTAATTCTTAAGATGTACACCTGTCTCGTGTGTTGGCAATCACATCCGACCAACCCCCAGCTGTTATTGATCGCGAAAAATCATTTCGGATGCTTTCCACCAACAGAGTTTTTCCTGCTTTAGTTTACTAGAATTGGTATGGTTTGACAAAGGCCTATTTTGATCTAGTTACCAACGTTGAACCATGCATCCCAATGTCTGCATGTTTTTTCACATCTCAAATGAGTTATTTTCAAAGGAGCGGTCATGTTTCCTCGTCTGAACTTGAATAGTCATGGAAGAACTTTCGACCAATCGCCATTATGATTCTTAAATGGGCCACTCAACAACAAGCATCCACGCCCACTCCTGATCTGTTAAATGAAATTCTGTGGTGAATGCCACAGCAGTGTCCGAGTATGGAAATGAGCAGACCTCAGAGCAGCGGGTACATGTAAGTGGTGAGTAGCACTGAACGTGAGACCGATTGTGTGCTCCAGCTATACTTTGTCTTTTGGTCCAGATTCACACCACTACTTTGCGTTTCGTCAACTATGAAATTCCGTTACACCGTGCACTTCGCTGTCAAATTGTTCTTACTTTAGGAAACTTAGTATTTTCCGTGCTATGCTCACCCACAAAATACACCATTGCTTATGCTTTGTGCTTATCCACATATTTTCTTTTGCTTTCTTGTTTTTTTCTCTTTTCTTATAGATTTGGCGACCGGCTGTTCCAATCTTTGCGAATGGTTCGCCAGTTTAAATCTCAGTCCTTCCGATTTGGAAAAAGTATGTTTCACACTATCTTAGACAATTCATTGCAATATCCTTTTTACGTGTCCTCCGTATCTCATCAGTTTCCTTGCTCAAACCCGTTGCACGATCCCGTGACTCAGGCTTTTGTGTTTATTTCTTTAAACTAGTTGAGACAAGGTTGGGTTCTTTGAATTCCCTTTTTTATTTGACTGTTTTTTATTGATGAATACTTGGTTTTTCATCAGTGCAAAAAATTGCCTTTTCGAATGCAGCCTCTACAGTCACTGCATTGATGTGCTCCGATTTCGACTGCTCCCTGTCAAAACTGTTCACTCAAAGACGAATTAGGTGATGAATTCTAGATAAACAAAAGTAGGCTTTTCATGAAAAGTACTGTCCCAAACATGGTAGATATTAAATGCTAGTAGGCAATAGACCACAGCATTCGGTGATGTGCGTTGATGTCTCCATCCGTCTCATGAAACCATCTTACTGCATCCCAACCTAACGGGACATTATGGAGACAGCCCGTTCGTTAGGGTTTTCCTACGTCTTTACCATGTCCTAGAGTACAACGCGGGTATACTAAAATGGCCTAATCATGACCCAAGCACCTTGAGTAATTCCAATCCATTGGATCATCTAAGGGCTGAGCTTTGGGACACAACACCTTTTTCTAATCTCGTCATCGTTGGTTCATTTCTGTCATCTTGTTCCAGTAATACTGCAAAGTCACGAGTACTCAAAACGGACGTTATTTACGTACCCCCATCCACCATAGTCATCTTACTGGACCGTATAGTAGGACCGATCTTGTGGCTCCTGTATAAGCTCGGCCTTTGGTCTATGATCAAATACCTCACCGACGCTACAGATGCCTCAAACTGGGACACACCAGTATAAGTGAAGACACTTTATTTGACATGCCACTCCCTTTGTCCGAATGACAAATCCCATCTACTTCACTCAGCTCTTCCCCTGCAAGAACATGGTTCGGCTTTCGGTAATCCATTCCCGCAGCAAAATTTTGCACTTCGAAGGTGCAAAGTGCGACAGTGCCGTGGAGAAGGTCGAGAAATACTAACAATTTACCAGAAGCACAATATCGTCCGCATATTCCAAGTCAGCCTCTCGCCTGTCCGATCGCATATCGATGCTATTGTTCTCGTACGAGGATAAGGTTATTTCCAAGATCATTTCGATTACGTTGCTGAAAGAAAACGGTAAGATAAAACAATCGAGACGAACACACGTGAACAATCGACATTGGAGCGAATCCGACTTCGGCTGTTTGCAAATAAGTATCGGAATAGAAATATGTATATCCCTGATTCGTCTTTTAGTGAGAACCAGTGCCACAAAACTGCCTGATTGATCGACTCCGACACCGCTAGAAAAGGAGAGATCATGGGACTTCTGGAGCAAACAGTAGGTGATGCTTTCCATAATACCGAATAGTGGAGACGTCTTTTTCCAAGTCCCTGCACACATCTTTGAAGTTATTCAGGCAATGGCTTTGTTACTTCTCGCTTTAGTTGACTAATAACTCCACATTACAACGTAGCTTTCTGACAATAGATCAATTAATAAACGCGTGATGTTGTTGGTTTGGTAGCACTAAAGGAAAGGACTCCAAATACAAAGCGGACTTTACAAATGATCACAGTCGTTTTTGTGACTGGCTAGGAATTTAACAAAATTATGAGTTAGTGTTAAAACGACTACAAGATTGGTTATCTACTTAAGACGATCCCCAACTACTGGGGAAGTGTGAGGTGGGAATAATGAAACCGGGGTTCAATAGAAACGATGTAAATGATTAACAAAGGCTCAAAAACGGTAGAAATTCTTTCCCGGTAGATAGTTGGGGTTCCGTATTCTTATAGTTATGGTAGGTTAGTTCGATTTGTGCATTGAAATATTTTCGACGTGTTGGATGTTGGACTAAAGTCTTTCGGGATTGCATTGAACGTGTCTCGATTTTCTTCGGTTTAGTTGTGCAATACTCACAGTTAAACGGAGAGGTTCATGAAGAATGAGGTCGTTTGTTTGTTTCAAATATTGTTTATGTAATGCTGCCTGTACATGTGTATGCCTATTCGAAAGATGAGTAGTGACTTTTCTGATTTACACGTCGCCACAGCCAAGTGGATTTTGTATCGAGAAGTGTTTTAGAAATATCATATATGCATCTTTGATCTGAGAGTATAACGAAAAAGCAGCTAATTGAGTGAACCCTAGTGTTAGTGTAAGCCCACTTCTGATACACGCTATTGAATTTTCGCAGACATGTACAACGTCACTGAATCCATTCCCATAACTGAATGTGCCAATATCGGGTACGGTTAATCATGCACGGTGGGTGAGTGTGACAGAAAGAACATGCCACGTAGTTTCTAGGGCACACTGGATAGGGAGGTGACTTTCAATAGTAAATCTGAAACTCATAGTGAATAAAATCTCAAGATCTTGAGAGTTCACGTGTGGTAATGAGGGACAACAGCAATTCGCCATCTGTCAACAGAGTAGCGGTTGAATCTGTGAATGCCAACCGCTGACTTTTGAGCCGACGGAAGTTCAATCCACTTGACCGCCTCCAGTTAGCTATAAGGGAGCTGGTTTTGCTAATCAAATTGTCCTCCTGAAAAAGGGAACACGAAGCATGGTATAGTGTGTTTCAAGTTTCATTGCAGTCGAAAGATAGCTCAAGATTCGGAATTGATGGTCTTAACCGGTCCAAGCTGGCGTTCGGGCTATTGGCACCCTTAGATCGAAATTCGTTGAATGATATACTCTGATATTTCGATTGTTAGCCTGAATTCATATCGTTTATTTATGTCCTTCGACTTTTTTCATTATTGATGGAGCTAGACAAATCGAACCGTAAAAGTACTAAGTTAGGGGGAGGACAAAACTGAAACCGGTTGGCGAATGGCTACTTCGTTGGACAGTTCAGTTTTTTATAGCAGTCACATCAACAATAATGGCAATAACATTGTTCGAGATACTAATAATGACAATAGTAGTAATGGAAGTTGTCAAATTGCTCCATCCCTCCCTTCACACACACACACACACACACACATGGTGAAGCGTTTTTTAGTTTAGCTTTAACCTATTGGTTAATGTACGTATTCCTCAATTTCCCCGTCGTTTATTTGCGCATGATCTGATGCATTGAAATTTTTCTCAGCTTGACGGTGTCGGCATAGTTGCTGTCAAGTCACAGTCGTAAAAGTTGGCACACAACACTCACGTGCTCGCAGATGCTCATATGCCCAGCGAAATGGGATGTGTTCAATTTAGTACTGTCTTTCGAATTATGTGTGCATGCTTACTAGGTATCTTTCTAGCTATGCGAGGAGATAATATGCGAACCGTGGTAGCTCAGTGGTTTCTTATCATCCCCAACAGTCGATCGATCGTTGTCTCAGTTGTCCTGATGAGTTTTGGCTCCTGGTGGTACTGATTTGTGCTGTCACGATCTTTTTTCCCCGATTTACTATCTTCGGCCGTGGTTTACTATTTCTGTTTTTTTTTATATTCGTCGTGACCAATGGCCACGGTTCACCTTATGACAATGGTGAGACATGAGTTCACTGGAACACACGGCCTAATTTATCGCCGAATGCAGCCAGTTGGAGTTTATTCTGTTTTTGTTTTTAATTTTTCGCTCGTTTTTTATTCAGATCGGTAGATCAAGTCAAGTGTTTATAGTGAACGGAGAGTGAGAGAATGTTCATTAGAAAAGTGTAAGTAAACCGGACGATCACAGACGATAGGTTGCATTCTCGATTGTCCCGTGGTTACTGACACTGAATCTAATCTTTCTAATCGCCTGGACGATTGTCTTCTTCTAACCGACTAATCTTGACTAGAGTATCTTTCCAGATAGCGGTTAAAATCGGAACACATCAGTGTGTATATACCCGATGTACGTAAACGTATGTATACATATGTGTGCCTGTTTCTGTGATTATTGCTTATGTGGTGACTGGATCGAACTAAAATGATTCAATTACTATTCGGGCAACGCATCATTGATAATCCGTAAATTTCAGATCATGCTGCACTTTACTGAGGCTGCTCAACAAGACGATTGCTATTAGTCAGCTAATGTACTGAATGAGATAAGGCGGTCAAAATGCACATGAAATAAAGGTGCATGCCAAATACAATGCCTGAGGTTTCGCGATGTCTCAGAACGTCTTTTCTCCGAGCAATTACTTCACACATTCTGCACATTTATGTGCACGCAAGCACGTTTCTTTGGGTGTACAACGGGAGATCGGATAATACAAGTTTCAGTTTCGCTCTTTTTTTCGTAATGGAATGAATGTGGAGCTATATCGATGTAGAATATGAACTCGAACCACACACGGAGCCATTTTTGTGGTCCCGTGGTACTGCACTGATGTTGTTAGTACTCGTTGGGCAGCTGTAGAAAACATTGGACGTGTCATATATCGATCGTCATTGATCATATGTGCCATGACGCTGGGAACACGGAATCTATTCGCTATCTTGCCTAGTTCTACGCGCGTCCAGAAGTCCGTAATTATCTATATTTAATGAGATATTTCTAAACAACGTTCCTTAGTTTCCTTACTACCCTTCGGTTTTCATTTTCCTCTCTCTCGGCTTGAATTCCCCTGTCTCACCTTCCTCCCCGTCGCTAGCTTAACTCACAAGGAATCACTGATGAAGAGGACTTTTTGAAGACCATAACCAAAGAGGATCTTTGGCGGTTAAATTTAAGGTAATCCGATTCTTACCTCAGTATTTGCGTGTTTATTCATGCTCTGAATTATCTTTTTTGTTTTGTTGTCGTCATCTAAACGGGTACCACATGGCAGGTAGCTAATTGATCACCTAGAAGCGAACCGTTGTCTGAGAAAAAATTAAGACGTTTTGAAGTATGCAGAAACGGATGGTTTGTTGTACTCGGAGGATCATACTACATTCAGGCCCAAATAATGAACCCATATATCTCTTTTTCCCAGTAAACTTCATTAGAACACGAATGAGCATGATCATGTGATTAGTTGAAACTTGTTTCTCGTTGTCTCATCAGATATTGACTTGAAAATTAAGTTTGAATAACAACAGGCCTATGGATACTGGGATATAAGACTCGACCGACGAAACGAAAAGGGGGGAAAAAGATCATAAAGTTCAGTCCAATCAGCAGACGTAGTAAGGTCATTGTTGTCACTAACCGAATTTTAGTGGTAGCGTTTTACCATGGGAAGGTGGAACTGGCCCACAAATTCCAATTAACTGCACCTGTCATCAATCTGGAGGCCGCAAACGACAGTTGCCTCAGCAAGCGGTCAGTGTTTGGATAGATTATCTGATAGCAGTGGCCTGACGAATAGTGACCGCTAAGCGGAACAGAACTGCATCGGAACCTAATGGATCAGTAGATTAGAAATAATGTCTGCAATTCAAGTCAAGTTAGTTCATATAGTGCTTTCTGTAAGCGGATGTGGGTAAATTTTCAGTTCGAATAAACAAAACGTTTGACAAATACTTGGGACAAATCCAACCACATCGATACGCCTTTTGATAAAATGATCGGTTTGGCATGACAGTAATAAGAGAGGATAGGAAGGCATGGACACTACAACTGCAGGCGAGCTCAAAAATCACTCGTTACCAGCCAGCGTTTTAAGCATAAACGAACAAAGTAAGATTTTGGGACTGTTACTAGAAGCAGAGATGCGAAAAGAGAGGGGCCTAAACATGGAACGAGTTGAAGGATGAGAAAAAACTTTGGACAATGCCGCGTGAAGATAATAGATAGTATTGACAGCACACTGTCCGATAATCTGTCTGCAACTGAATTTCTGTTAATTCCATCACAACATGCAAACAGTTTTAGGGATTTGACGATAAGAATAAAATCCTTATCTTTCAATCCAGAAGGGAATACTGGTATGCAGTAGAGCCAGCGGGAGAGAATGTTTGAAGTAAGAAATTGAAGAATCAGTACATGAGGTACTCTGATTTTCTTCCAGGCCAAAGTACAAGAGGCAGAGTCTGTGCCTCATGGGAAACTTACTTAAAATCAACTGATGTGGCATATAAGCGGTTCGTTTTTCAAGCATTTGAATTCTGATTGTTTAAAGACAAAGGAGTTTTTCTGCTCGAGTTCCCGGTCGATTGGAACGGTATCCAAATGAGTTAAACCTTTATCACCTTGTCCTATTAGATTGGAACGTTCATTACCCGTGCCATCAATATCTCAACTCCTTTAACTACAGCGTTTGTTCCATGAATTGTCTTGCAATTCAATGTTTTATGTGCAAATAAAGATAGATTTTGCGTTCCGCATACCTGTACACCGTTTCTGCTTTATTTAACTGATGTAGCTTGCCCTCAATCTTTGATGCGTAGTTGGATTATTTTCCCACTTTGATCCGATTATTGGTTTGCGTTTGTTACCAGCTAACTTGAAAATAACCCGATCTCCTATCTGCAACTCTTGGTTGACTGTTTGGTTTAATATTCGTTTCACTTCGTCCTCATAATAATCTGCCATGTGATGAATATACACATATAGTAATTTGTACAAATCTGTGTACAGTTCATTTGCCATCGGAACGATGACTAAGGAAGAAAACAACGAGCGAGAAAGAAGAAAGCAAAAGAGAGTTGCATACAATTTACCACACATGACAGCTTGTCTATCCTTCATCCCCACGTTATCGGCATCCGTGATGGGGTCAGAAACGACTGAACGAATGCTCAAAAAACGAGCTTCAAATTTAACCTTATCGTATGGTGTGTTCAGTCCTCCAGTGATGCTAATATTCGGGCCCGAAGTTTATGGACGTCAGAAAAAAAACAATCCAAGCTTTTCTGAAGATCTCCCATGGAATAATTTGTTTCACTCTTATTCAGTTCTGTAGACTAGTTCTCCTATGAGACATTCTCTTCATCCCGATCGTAGTATACTTGTTTATCTCGGTAATTTTCTGCTTGACACTCGACTCTTAACCTTCTAGTGATTTGCAATTAATTTCTATCATATTTTTCTCTCGTTTGCTCCTCATCCTTTTCTCTTTGGTCACAGCGGAGGAGCGATTCTTCGCATTTGGCATAAACTGTCAAAAATACGGCAAGCCGCCTCGGCCACTATTGTGTCTCAGCTGTAACCCGTCGCGTTTGTATTCCGTTGCAAACTAGAATCCCATCCTGTATACCCTCGAATCCTCTCCTGCGCCACCCGTACGTCAGTATAACCGGTGGAGTGAATTTTATCACCTTGCCACGTAACGCACACAGAGGCGGACAGCGGGCAGAAACCGCGACGGAGAAGACGAGTCTTCGACAACTCTCGAGGTTGTGTGGATTTCGAGTGCTTATTCTGTGCCTCTCGCATGCACTCATTTCCTCTCTGTCCCTTTTTGTACACTTTCTTAAGCTATTTTTCAATACAGGAATGAATACTCTCGAGACACCTCATTCTCGTTATCACTGTCACCATCGCACACGGCAAATTATCGGTATCCAGCATCCGTACTGTCATGAACATCATCATAATTGTCATACCCGTTCCCAGTTCTTCAGCATACGCACATACGCAAACAAGCATGTGCATATTTAGACAAACTATGGTTTCTCATTTTGTTTTGTTTTTGCGTGCCACGAATGAGTGGTGCTCGCGGATTATTTCGCCCGCTCTTATTTAGCTCAGTTCATTCGTCTGTTCAACTTATGAACTTAGTTACACGATACATTTGATCAAAGTAGTTGTTTGTCTCCTCTCCGAATACTCGAACACGTAATGCGAAAATTTACCCACAGAATGAGATTCATCTTGAACGTTTATGAACTCCTTTAGGCATAATTCCTTACGTTCTTTCATTGTTTTGGTCACCGATCGAGCCCGAAGAGCGGAATTGGTATTTGCCAATAAACACGACTCAATCACGCCTTGTTGGCGATCGTCCGGACTTTACCAGCACTACCGCGCGAGATAAGCAAGTGTGTGCTGTGCCGCGCCGCGCCGCGCCGCGCCGCGCCGCGCCGCGCCTAGGCGCCCCAGAAGGTCATGGGAGACACGGAAACCGGTTTTCCAACCAGCGATCTTTCACAATTCTCAAGCTCATCGTGTCCTCCGCTCCGATTCTCAGTCCTCCTTCACCTACCAGTGTTTTTTCTTATCAGCTCCTAAAGTTTCCTGCGTTTGCCGTCAGTCGCGTTCGTCCATGAGACACACACCTCTCTGGCCCCATCTTTACTCCTTTTTTTACTAATCCTTCCCACCGATTTTTCATCATCCATTTTACCTTTTGCCAGTTTGATTTATTTCGATACAGTTTCTTTTTTTCTTCTCAAACCTGTCACCGGTTGTATGCAACCAAATACAACTACATCCTTTGTTTTTCTCCTGTAAAATAAAATGATCATGGATTTGAGTGTTGGTTATCTTCTCTTCGTTTACTCAAAAAAAAAAACTAGCCACAATGTGTCACACAATCTTCCGGCGTCTTGTGTTCCGTTTTTTTTTTGGTACGTAAAGAATATCCTGATCGGATCTCGGTCGGATTAATAGATCCAGTGGACGAGGAGTATTGGATACACGTTTGTGCTTCCATACAAATTTGTTTATTAGTGTCTAGACAGCTGCGCTATCCGCGTGAAATCCGTTTGTTTATCAACGACCAGGTATATGCAACGTTAGTTGGATTAATTCTCATATTCCGCTAAGAGTCTAGTATGTCTTTGTGCATCATTAAGTCCTCATATTTTTTTAAAACTGGTAGCAACTCTGTGTTCGCAATCCTGAGGTTAGAATTATAGTTATGTGAATCACAGATTCTTATCCGGTTGCTTTGGTTGGTCTGTCACAGATTGTTTTCAGCAGGGATTAGCGTTGGTATGATCAGAGGTAAGAGACCTTTCTCATGGCGAGAAAATTAAATTAGCGATTGAACTAGATTGTACGATTGTTCATTTCAGCGATGAGTACTCATACCTGGTGAAAACTTCACACATTTCCGTCCAGCAGTCACTTTCAGTTTATGGCTGATTTCTCTATCGATGACCAGAACTAAGATAAAAACAACTCTATCTGGAACTAGCATATGTGGCTGATTCCAGCAATGGGCATCTGATTGACGATATAAAGAGCTGGATGTAAAAAAAAACAGTTCAAATAAGGGACGACGAAAACCAATAAATGCACTGGGCACATGTTATTAGTGATAGAGTACATCTAACAAAGCCACAAGGTCCGTTCTCACTTCACCTATCGCCAACGGTAGCTTACTGCAATATGGTCGATCCGACTCAGAATACATGTCAATTAAGAGCGCCATGTCGCCGTGCGACGAGAACTGTGTCGAAAATTCGTACTAGACAGGAACAAGTTGTTGTCCAAACAGAATTGCAGAAGCCGATCCCCGTTATCTGTTCGCTACGTATGCAAGGTGCATCGTCCACCTAAAACGGCTTCCGATGCACTCACCTGCTACTAATACAATGCCAGAGCCTTTGCTCTTCCGAGCAAGAGTGACGAGTTCGTCATAAAACACATCCTTCTGTGGGTGTCAGTGCTGCAGTCTATTGGAGCGTATGCCGAGATGACAAATAAACTGCGCTTAACACTATTATTCCTCCGGACACCGACTAATCATCAACATCATCATCGTTCAGCGTTAAACAGCAAGGCAAGCCTCAATGATAGCTGCCTTTCCCCAGAGTTACACGTTTATATAAAAAGAGTGAATATATAATGGGGAAAAGGGAGTGGACCTACACAGGCGGGAAAATATAAGATGCTGCTGCACGTGGAATACAGTCTAACTGTACAAACGCACGTGTTTTCAATCATTCTGATTCGATAGAAATTGACAGCACGATCGCCACTGTTTACGGTTCACTGCCATATCCTTCAGTGTCTCCAGCCAGCAAGTCGACAAGTCTTCCGGACCCCAACCACGAAGGCGTGAGACACCTACTTTACCTAACTTCGCTGTACATTTTCTCATCCCACGTTTCCACGTCATCTGTTGGCCCCCACATGGCTTCTTCCATTCCTTAGGAGGAACACAAAATAAGGCACGGTATGGTAGACGAGTGTTCGTGTGTCATGCACAACACGTGACCCGACTCCAACCAGCGTAGTCTACTAAGTTTCATACGCTGAAACAAGCTATTCTCAGAAGTGGCACCCAATACCAGATTCCTAACCTCAATATTACTCACCCGGTCACTCCATCC
>LUCM01010887.1:11609-23888 GCA_008360955.1 Fasciolopsis buskii | reverse complement strand
CCCATTGACCTTCCAGGCATGATTGGATCTTCGGCTTGAGATAAGCCATCCTGTATAGCTCGTTGGATTATGGAGGCACACGAGTCGTCACACAACGTATTTCCTCATTTCTCCGTCTGATTCAGAAGTTTATTGACACACACACTTTTCTGATCAAGAGAAACCGTACGCAAAAAAAACAGTTTTAATAAACACGTACCGGGAATCATTACGTTTGTCGTGATCGTGAACCTTTTAAAAACTTGACCGACTTTTGTCCAGCCCAAACTGCGGTTTTCATTCATCCTTGCGACACAGTGATCCGTTCCATCAACCAACGTTGCGCCTGGCTATTGATTGGTCACAGTTGGCGAGACTCGATCGTACAAAATACTTTTTTCTCATTTAGTGAAGTATTCGATCACTGGCCCACTAGCGAGCGATTCCTTGTAAGAATATTCCGTTGATTTGCATCGAATATGATCCTAATTTGAATATGTCAATAATTAGGTGTTACGGAACAATTCACACCAGTCACATACATTCTACGTTCGAATGGTACCCTAAAATTTCTCTTGTTGTGCTTGACACAGAACACAAATAAAATATGCAAGCGGATAAAGAACACATGACCTAGTTGGGCCTAGCAAACAATGATATTTTGCTACCGGTAAAACCGCTCTGGTACGATTCATTTCCCGAAGTTATGTAGACCACCAATTGGCAGAAACACTTTCGGACTACTAAAACACCACTATCGATCAGCTTCACTGTTCCTGAACGAATGGTCAGTTACAGCACATGGATGTCTACATACAGATATACATATATATACACAGCCGTTTAGGTGTACGAATTGTCCGCCTGGGCGCACGACAAGCACCATTTGTCTTATCGATTTGTGCTTATCGGTGGTTATCACTCGATGCCTGTAAACGTGCATTCAGTGAACGACCTGTACGTTGAGCGGGTGTTATCTCCCAATTAGTGGGTTCATAACAGCTCCACTCCACGAATTCGATTGAACCGATTTTGCCTTACTTTCCACTTGATTGTTGGTTGTCTTGGTGACAGAAGATATTCGACTGGATGTCTTGTAAGTAACCTCAAATCAGCCTTCAACACACTTCTTTGGAACACTTTCGAACCAACTCCAGTTCAAATGTGTCAAAACGCATTATAGATTCGAGTAGAACTGAATCAGCGTGTTTGCCTGCCTGGGGGAAGCTATTTCGAACTGAATGCATCGAATGGACAATTGGTATTAAGCAATGAAGTCAAACATCAGTAACCGTACGTCTGCGCAAATCAGATTAAAGGATGCTTCGTCGGAACATCCTCGTTCGTTTTTGTCCTAGCCGCTACCTGTTGACGTCTGATGCGGCATGCGGTTAGTGCTATCCGTTTGTGACTAAGCCTGTGTGGCAGTAACATGAAATTCGTTTGTTTTTAAGAGAACTGTCCCAACTTATTTAGCTTTCTCGGACGAAGGGCGGTTGAACCAGTTTGAATACGGATTGAGCAATTTTTCACGTTCACTTTCGTTATTAAGCTTCACGTGGACTTACCATGAATGAACACCTTGTGGAATCCTCCTCTGGATAGCGGAGGTCTTGAAAAGAACTTGACTAAGAATGGTTTTCGCGAACATGTGTGCCTGTATTTCAGTCAAAACCATCCATGCGGGATGCTGTTAGAGATAGAGGGATGGTCATAGAGCATGAAACAGAGCTCCACAATAGTCGATCAAACTTATTCGGACTGGTTACAATTCACATAAAACCAGTACAAATCGATAAAATCATCGGATGGAACGGTACTGCCGCAGTTGTGCGACTCGATGACAGTGAATTGTTTCCGTAAACTGTCAGTACTGATTCTTGTAAATTCTCACACCTTGCTCTCGAGCGAATCGTTTCACATTGTGGGGCGAATTTAACCAGTCTGCACACCGCAACCTTCCGGCTCTGATTCACAAGTAGCAATCAACACCATGCAACTAATCCTGTTTCCCTAAAGTGAACTGAAGACAATTTAACTCAGCTACTATTCCGATTCACCGATCCACTTCGCTCTCATTATCACACCAGATGTTCCCACTTTTACTGAAGAGCCGGTCGCAGGTGAGACAAACTGGAAAAATGGACTGGAAAGAAGCTAAATATCACGCAATAACAATCTCGACAGGGGAGAGCCATCGGTGAAGTAGAAGAATTCATACGGATCATATTTACTTGCACAATGATATTTTAGCCCTTGGTTTAAGAGAGATACACACACTCAATAGGATTCAAACGAAAAAGGACTCCCTGGTAAAATTCCTACAAAACATTCAACAAATCAAACCGGACAGCCGCAATTACAAGCTTTCACCGGGAGCACAAACAGGAGTAGTCGATCGGTCAGACGGACTCGCGAGATAAAAAGACGTAGACCAAACAAGGAGACGTAAGTTCAAATCCGGCAGATTCAATATGGTTCCTATTCCTGGCAGCGCTGGATAGTCAACAGGGATAGGTGGGAAAACAACGAGGCTCCAGTCCCCCTTCGGATGTCCGCATTTGAGGATGTAGCTGTTGAAAACACTAAACACGAAATGGCATACTTCGTTTTCGGTTGCTGCCTGATAAAACGGAATACTCAAAAGAGACGAACAAAGGATATTTAGAGAACATCCACGAGGAAAGAAGTAGAAAGGGCTACATAAAGAACAATGATTCCGAATACACAAACACCACTGACTGCGAGATTGAACCCCACCTGGAGGATGAGCAAATACACAGTAAACGTAGGTAAACTAGGTGTCTCACATCGACGTGGTTGGGGTCCGAAAGACCTGTCAACTAGCGGGCTGGAGATACTGAAGGACATGACAATGAAGCGTGAACAGTGACGATCGTGTTGTCATTTTCTATCGAGTCAAAAAGATTGAAAACACGTGCGTTTATACAGTTAGACTGTGTTCCGTGTGTTGGCTGCAGCAGCGTCTTATCCGTTCCCACCTATGTAGGTCCATTCCCTGTTCCCTTTGGATATTCACTCTTTTTATAGAAACGTGTAACTCTGGGGAAAGGCAGCTGTCAGTGAGGCTTGCCTTGCTGTTTAACGCTGAACGACGATCATGATGATGATCATCATCATCTGTTATCTCCAACCCTCGTACAGGAGGGCCTCCTGGATTCGAAATCAGCAGTCCATTGAAGATGAACGTACCAATCCACTGATTAAGGTTTTCACACCTTTTCTTGTCTTGAACTGACCACTTCGATTATCTGCCAATCAGTACCTATCTCGGAGGACAGCGTACAGCGTACAGCGTGCAAATATTCTGTGGGCATGTGCAACACGTGGCCCAATCACATCAATCTACTTCGATTCAATGACACTTCTATAGGTTTAATCCTAGACCCCGGCACCTTGCACAACTCTTGTGCAAGTGATGTTCAAGCGCCGACAGTCTTTGCGCATCTGTTCACAAAGACCATGTTCCTGGGCCGTATATCAAGATCGACTTCACCACCGATGTGCACTCGATGTTTGAGCGACAACCAGGTATCAGGCCGATGTCTCAAATGTCCCAAACTGGTAAATACCAATAGATCCTCTTATATACGTAAGAACATTTTTCCGACATGCGACTACTTGGCGAGATGCAACTACCCAAATAATCTGACCTATCTGCCTCACCTAGATCTTCCGGTGCAAGAACAAGATAGGGCTTCGAATCAGTCCCAAACCCGCCAAAATACGTCGCGATTCGAAGGTGCGAAACGGACTCCAAATATAAGTACATTATTGTTCAGGAGATGAAGAAAAACTTGTGATTCGCTTCGGCCCTCGATCAGAAGCACATCCACCTACATATTCAAGATCAGAGTTTCCATCCTCACATGCGAATAAGATGATTTACGCAATCATGTCAATTACGATGTACAAAAGATAAAGCGGACGGGGGTAACCCTAACGCGGTGAACCCGGATGAAAGATCGCTGCCAGCACGAATTCGGCTGTTGGCATACAGATTGGGAAAATGAAACGAATTTTTCTGGCACGCCCCTCGGTGAAAAACCGTCACGAAATTGCATGATCAACTGAGATTTGGTGAAAAAAGCTATTGGCAGAATTTCTATAGCCGAGAAAAACCCATATACAGACTCCTATTAACTAACCGCAAAAGAGTACTGTTATAGCAAGGAGCTGTATTATATAGTCTAAGGTGTTCACTGATCAACAGGTACATACAAGTGCGTAAACATTACACGTGAAACAATCAGTGTGTATGTGTATGTGTATGTGTGAATGTCCATGCGAAGAATAGGATTACAATGAGGATGCAGATGACGGGGACGAATCACTTAGTGGGCACGACAGTTATTTATGCAACACTCAGAAATTGGCTGTCCACAAGTTAAACCAAATGCTACACAGCCTAACTACGAAAAAGGAGGAAAAAGCGAGACATGAGACTGTTGCTACCTTTCGCTGAAAAGGAAGGGTAGTGATGAAATACATCAACAAAAGACCAAATGAGGTTGGGCCGTCGGAAAAATAAAGATGAAGGGGAAAAACAAAATATGGACCAGGGTAGACTGGAGAAACGGAATAACGAGCCGCGCCATTCGAAAAGTAACTGAGAAATGGGCTACACGGGAATCACAACGTGGCATACATGTGAGCAGATGATGATATTGTTCCCAAAATGCGTTCACGCTGATGGGGAGACCGGTTTTCGTGACATAATAACATCTTCCACGTGATCTAAGCAGAGACTTTCATCAGAATCTATAGTTTTGTCAATCGTATCCTCTTCACCCTGACGGTTGGACGATGGAAGAAAACAGGTGAAATTAGTCACCATGTGGCCAGAGAACAGATAAAATGGCACTTCATCTGGACCGAATCCAACGAAGTACCAAGTGAATAAATTGAAAATAGTGAATAGGAAACACAAATCGATTACTCCTTTTATCAGTACATAGCAATATTTTTGACCGTTGTAGTTAGTGAACTAACAAAGAATATATGAGGCAAACATCTGATGATGTGTTGAGATCAGTGATCACCAGGTAACTTCACCGATCTAAGGGCGAACCATAAACAATGAATCACTGGTTAGAAATCCATGAATAGAAACTTATTCATATAAAAGAGAATAGATCAGAACTATCCAAAAGGTCTACCTACAAGGAAGTGGGGATCATTTTGAGCATGAAGGATGATTCTTTTGGTAACCAGTCTAGGAGGTTTATTAAATCCGAATTCCAAAGTAACCAAGGGAAACGTACGAAGCGTACGGCTGTATGCTCACCGGTATCTGTGGAAGAGGGGGGTGCACTGGGCACCCAGGGTGCTTAGCACTATCCGAAGGACGCATACACTGAGCAATCAGTCACCGGTCCCCAATGGATTACGAGATCCTCAGATCATTCTGCTGCTTTGTGGGTTAAACCGTCTAGTCGAGGGCTTCGGGTAGGGTCCCCTAAGCCAACCCTTCTATTCCGGGTTGGGCAGCCGACTAGTATCAAGGAATCAAGGTTCCTGACGGATAGCCAATGATGTGGAGATGAAGAATAGAAGAGCTAGCATGTGTGAACTCTGCACACTATTTCTTCCTTTCTCTTTCTCGCTCACTATTCGGCATGATTCCGGTGGTGCATGTTCTATACTAAGAAATATTATATACAGTGCACATATATTGTATATTATATAATTATACATATACATATATATATGTATATATAATATAATCACGTCTGGACAGCAATTAAAAAACTCGAGAAAATGGGCGGGTTGATCGGTGCATGGACACTGCTAACCTGATTTCGAGGCGGCAATCTGAACGCCAAACTCAGTTGTCAGGATACTAAGACAACCGACCAAAATAGGAGACTTCGAAACCACTGGGAACGTAAAGGTTGCATACATCACGTTTTTACTCTTCGTCAGTTACTTGAAACGCAGCATACATCACTGTTCCACGACGTAAAAAGTCCTTCAATTCAGCCGACCGGACAGTGCTCTTAATCGGAAGGGTGTTAGAGGAGTTCGTGAATCTGTTGCAAGCATTGTACTCGCAAACATGGTCGCGTGAAGGGATACGCCAAACTACCAAGTTCACTTGAAACTAGCGGTGTTCGACAAAGGTGTTCCATCTCTTGCTTAACTTCGTCATGGACGAGGTGATGGCTGATGTTTTAGGTCTTCGGGGTGTAGGCGTCAAACTGGTAAATGGGGAGAAGCAGTGACCTGCGTTAAGTAAAGTACCTTGTGCGTTTGTTCAAATGTATAGAACATGTGCAACGCGCACCAGACAGACTGGCAAGAGCTGTAGCTCGATTTAACATGCGCTCGCACCTTCAAAGTGTAAAGCGGAGTTGCAAGACTGGATAATAGCAACACCGAACTTCATCCTTGACGGGAAGCAACTAACCAGTGTCGACTGTTCTGGTTGCCACTACCTGCGTGACGAAAGACGGTATCAATGTAGTAGAGGTGAGGTATATCCGAGGCTCGAGTGCTGTACACTGAACTGAAGCATTTGTGAGCTCGGTCTGATGTTTCGCTGAGGTCGAAAAGTAGCTTGCACTTTGCCGCGGTGTGCTCAATTCTGTTGTGTAGTCGCAAAACATGAAGTTTACGTGCTGAAGATATTCATGGCTTATAGGTCTATGCAGCATCATTAGGATTGAATGGAATAATCATGTGGGCAATGTGCAAATTGGAAATCTAGTATTGGGTACCGGTTCAGAGAATATTGCACAAGCTCAGCACACTTTGGTGGTTGGGTCGTGTTGCATATGGGGAACATAAGGTTGCCGTACGATGGCACCGTCTTCGGCTTCTCCCACGGAGTGCAAGAAGCCACGTGAAGGTCAACAGTCGACGTGGCACCGTGGAATGGGATAATGTATAGCAAATTTAGCTAAATTAGGTACCACATATAACAGACTTCAAAAAGTGACTCTGGTTTCCAATTTGCCTTGTGTTCTCCCAAATATCGCTTCACTGTAGATCAAGCTCACGAGATGGTCGAAAATAACGAATGCGACCAGCTATTAATCAAAAAGGATAGGTCAGAATACAAGCTTTGAAGAAGTATTTCGCACTTCAAAGGTACAAAGTGCATACAGTACCTGAATATCTCAATCCCTGAGTAATCCAAGGTCTCAAATGCCTGTTCAACAGTGTAATATCATCCGGATATTGCAATTCAAATCATTAATCCCCCGTGAGGAATTCAAATCCACGGTCTGCTAAACCAGAGGATAGATCGTGAAACATCTTCATCGTGAAATTTGAAAAACGGCGCGGGGTACTATATCGCGTTCCTTCAGAGCTGGCCACAATCTTTATACGAACACAATGTATAACGATCAAGATGGTTTATGACTAACAAATATCGCTCAAATAACAGCCCTTCTTAAACAATCCATCTTGCATCCTCAAAGTTGAACATACTACTGTTTGATGGGACTGATTCGAAACCCTATCTTGTTCTTGCACCGGAAGATCTAGGTGAGGCAGATAGGTCAGATTATTTGGGTAGTTGCATCTCGCCAAGTAGTCGCATGTCGGAAAAATGTTCTTACGTATATAAGAGGATCTATTGGTATTTACCAGTTTGGGACATTTGAGACATCGGCCTGATACCTGGTTGTCGCTCAAACATCGAGTGCACATCGGTGGTGAGGTCGATCTTGATATACGGCCCAGGAACATGGTCTTTGTGAACAGATGCGCAAAGACTGTCGGCGCTTGAACATCACTTGCACAAGAGTTGTGCAAGGTGCCGGGGTCTAGGATTAAACCTATAGAAGTGTCATTGAATCGAAGTAGATTGATGTGATTGGGCCACGTGTTGCACATGCCCACAGAATATTTGCACGCTGTACGCTGTACGCTGTCCTCCGAGATAGGTACTGATTGGCAGATAATCGAAGTGGTCAGTTCAAGACAAGAAAAGGTGTGAAAACCTTAATCAGTGGATTGGTACGTTCATCTTCAATGGACTGCTGATTTCGAATCCAGGAGGCCCTCCTGTACGAGGGTTGGAGATAACAGATGATGTGGTTCAATCCCGCAGTCAGGTGTTTGTGTATTCGGATTCATTCTATTTTATGTCGTCCTTTCCACTTCGTTCCTCGTGGATGTTCTCTAAATATTCTTGGTTCGTTTCTCTTTTGGGTACTGCGGGATATAAATCTAAATCCGAACACAGTATTTTCCTGGTTTGCTATTGTTTCTGTATTGCATGATCTGTATAGTCTTGCGCAAATAAAAAGCCTGCGCAGGTTTGACGACCTCAACGAAACCGACCTGAACTGAAATTCTAGTACTACCGATGCAATCAAAGTATGCGGGAATGTCTTAAAGGACAATGGTCGTTGGTCCTCGGTATGCAAAATGGTGATATAATAACTATCTTAATTGACTCATGCACAATCGGCGCAAAACCCAGCTTGGCCTTCGCGAATGAGCTGGTCACATGTGATGTAAAATCTGAAAATATTAAACGCCAACAGATATGACAGCGATGAGATAAGGTTACATGATTGCGGATTGCATATTCATCACGAAAATATTTCTCAAATATGAAGATAATATAGATTTTCCCTCGCGAGGAGAGAACCTGATCGGAACCCCAAACTCCGGAGAATGAATTGAAGTTCTTCAACATCCGTCATTAAACTATCTTCATATGGAATTTGGGAAAGACCAGTGGAGTTCCGCATCTGATAGTGTCCTACAGCAGGGATTTCCCAGTGAATCTTCTTACAATGTGAAGCAGTTGAAGCAGACCATAGTCGTGTGATGTTGAAACAAGAGAATTCATTACTGAAAATGTCCCCGACAGTATACATCTACTGTTACGCAGTTGAAACATGTACCAAACAACTGGGAAAGCAGACTCGGCAATTTGACAATTTCTGAATCCCTAAGAATTATCCAAAATATACTATTTAAATTTATCGATTAAAAACGAAGGCGGTAAGGACGTACTGAATATTCTAATTCTTTCACCAGTTCTGAGATTTCCCCTTCTTCACCATCCACGTCGGAATCCTGCTCTAGAGAGGGAGTGGACTTTTTAAACCGTGTATACAGTCGAATAACGGATGGGGAATTGCTACGTAATTCTCCTCGATTAGTGAACACATCATTCGGGCCAGGGGATTGCAAACTCAATTGATGGGCGGGCGTTGTAGCACCAGACCTGTCGGCGGAATGGGGTTCACTGGAATCCCCAAGAACTGATACCTCTGGAATGGAGCGGGGAGTGATTCGTCGATGCTCCGCTCCGTCCATTCGCGAGCTTCCCGTGCTCAAAGCCTTGGAGGAGCCCATCGACCTAGGGCTGTAGAATAACAGGAAAATCACATTACTTTTTTACCCTAAACAATTGAATAAATCGTGAAAAATATGCTAACATCAAGACGGTAGATTTGGTTGCGTTTAGCTTAGTAGTATGGATTCTTGATGGAAATGTTTAAATCGAGAACACACGGATGACAATCATAATTTTGTACAAGGCCACATCAGGCCCAAAAAACCAAGCTGGTTGTTTTATTTATTCAAAGCGCTCAAAAAAAATTGCCGAAGCTTACTGAGTGCAAAGATGTGGACTGAGTACGGTTGGGAATCCCATTAAGACCGATGACTTTAAATAATCAAATCAATTTGGGAGTAATCTGTGTCTTTGACCTATTTCTCCTTTTCCCAACATCACACACCAAAGGGATGCGTTAGTCTTCATCCAAAAGTAATTGTTCGCTCTTACAAATTTTCAATATTGCAACGCTGAAAGTTTAACCATTGAAGAATTCTGAAGTCACTCTTTCCCGTGACTTCACCTGATCCGGGCACAGCACGAGTGCATTCAGGATACAGCACTTACCGTCTCACGCCTTGCAACTGAATCTTTCTAGGCTTCTCAATGTTTACTCAGATTGTCGTGTTCTAGCAGTGTGACAGATTCATTGCTATCCCTAGGCATTTTTGTAGATTTTAGAATAAAAGGTTTTGCCACAGTGTAGGTCGATCAAAATTACCCATTTGGGCTTTAGGGCAACTTTAGGAACTTTACTTCTTTTAAATAATTTCACTGGCCAACGGTTGCAATCAATAATAAATGTGCAAATGAGTTTCGTGCTTAAACCGCGCCTCAGATCGGAAAATAAAGACTTTCCGAAAAACGGAAACGTATCCCCCATTTCAAAATCGTCCTAGCATGAAACTCCTCGACACAGACCACTTTACACACCAAACGAGCATCACCTTTGAGTTGTACTATGTTAAAACAATTACCGTGCCGAAGTTCAGACAACCAATCAAACCATCTATGTGAAACAGGAGAAAACACTATTCAGTAGCCCGGTAGTAGAAATATGCTAATTTTTTTCTCTATGATAAGTATAAGGTCAACAGGCAGTAAACTACTCACCTTTCAAAGTCATCTTGGTATTCTTTTTGCATACAAAAAAGCATTCACGACGAAGCGGAACGATCAAAACACCCGGGTATGAGTTGGGGTAACAATGGAATCCATGCGTGCAAAGGATGAAGACGAAAAGTGAAATGATTTCAATGTTCTCGTACAAATACGAGTCCAGGCACATGCTTGGAAACACAGATCACAGGACATTGCGAACGAAAGTCCAATGAGTAAAAATTACAGCAATCTATAGTGTTCTGGCAGTGGCAGTGATCACCTATCTATTGGGATCGAGGATCTCGAACTGACACAGTCTCTAGGCCAAATGATTCCAAAGCGAATCTCTGATTTCGGTTTCAGTTTATACAGTCATTAACCTTGCTTGAAAATGTTCCGCTTTTGATTGTCATGTCGCAGTACCAAATAATAATAGAAGGAAGACCAAAATATAAAGAGAATCACAGGAAATCATAGAACTTTCGAAAAGGAAAAAACTCAACCGACTGCGGCACTGAACCACATCCACTGTTGTCTCTAACTCTCATGTAGAAGCTCGTGGACCCTGACTTCGTAATTTACCTCGATTTACTACGGATATGGTTATGGTTTTCATACCCTTTCATCATGTCATGGACTGCACAATCCGACTACTTTCCAATCACTACCTACCCAGAGAACCGTGCATACCGAGACAGGCGATCTGAAGGCGCGCGTAGCACATTCGATGTCTGTCCGATCAGCCGAGCTTTGTGATCCAATACCTTTCGCCCAACCTTTGAGTCGTTAACAAAATTCTCCTAACATTCTATCAAAACTACGAAGATAACGGTATTCAAACACAAACATCACCAGTCCGCAACGGCTAAGTTCCTGAACCGTGTAACATGACTGCTATCGTTAATCGGATGTCATACCAGCATGATAGACTACTTAAATTGATGCCAATTAAGCATACCGCATAAGAGAAGGTACATTATTTGATATAGGAACACCTGGTACATGTAACTACTTGCTAATATAAAGGCAAGAGATTTTCCATCAGAAGGGCATCGAGTCACACACCCTGAAGCAAATGCCTACTGTAAGCTATAAACCAATGAGTTCAAAGCTGGAAAGCAGAGTAGATAAATTCCAAAACGATGATTTCCAACGCCGAAAAACAAACTCGCACAGCAGCTCGAACTACCATCCAGCAGCAGAGCGCGTGAAACTTTGTAATCATAGAGTGATAAAAGTGTGGATGGAAGTTATCGCATCACATACCTAAAATTCGGCGCAGGAAATGGAAGCTACCAGCTAGGAAGGATACTCATGAGCTACACACCGGGTGTAACCAATGAAAAAATGCAGTCAGTGCGAGTTTGACGAAAAGATATGCACCTACGACCGGGTTACCACTAAACTTAAACTTGGCAATCACAAACGGCCAGCGATAAACAGACCGGCTAGCCCCAATGACCACTGCTTTCATTCAGAGTGAAACTTCCTGCATAAAGAGCAAATACCCAAGGGGAACAGAGAGTGGGCCTACACAGGTGGGAAAATAAAAACGCTGCGGTAGCCAACGGACTGAACATTGTCTAACTATACAAACGCACGTGTTTCAGTCATTCTGATTCGATAGAAAATGACAACACGATCGCCACTGTTCACGGTTCATTGCCATTTTCTTCACTGTCTCCGCCAAGCTAGGTGACGGGTATCTCGTGCCCCAAGCAAGAAGACGCGAGACACCTACTTCACCTGAGTTCGCTGGGCATTTTCTCATTCCACGTTCCACGTCATCTGTTGATCTCCACAGGGATTCTCACACTCCTTGAGAGGAGCCCAAAATTGGACACGATATGGTAGACGAGTGTTCGCCATAC
>LUCM01010887.1:0-10222 GCA_008360955.1 Fasciolopsis buskii | reverse complement strand
CTTGTTCTAAATATCATGAAGCAAGGACGTAAGGGATTTTACCAGAGCTGCCCCACCTAATTTGAAAAGAATTGTTGGAAGGTCGTCGGGACCGGCTGCTTTTCCCCGCTTCAGAAGCCGAATATTCGACTGCACTTCCACTTCCGTTGGGGGGTCAAGTGACATCTCCCAAGGATTTGCAGCTCCAGACGTCGGACTAAATACGTTAGCGTGCGGCCAGCTAGACGGATCCTTGAAGTACTTTGCCCAACGGTTCAGTCTTTGTTATCTACCATGGATAAGCTCTCCATTTTTGTCGCACACGACTTCACTGACCGAAGTTCGCCGTCCACCGCTGTCGCGTATAAGCTTGAACAGTCTTTGACTGTTACCTAAAGCGGCCGATACTTTCATTTCTTAGGCTACCTTAGCCCACCAGTTTTCGCGGTCATTCTTAAGGCTTATGGTCAACTGACGCTGCAACTGTCGACGCATCTTATTCACTTTGCAGTTAGGGAGCTGGCCTTTTTGGTCTATTAGACCCAGCGACGCTTGCGAGATCCAGTGTTTTTGATGAACGATAGATCTAGGACTACAGCCGAAATTTGCTGCCAAATGCATTGCCTGCTTGATGTGATCCCACTGCTCGTCTACATTGCTACTCGTCTAGGTTTTTAGTTCGTTGGATAGTTTCTGTTCATAGCTATTGCGAACAGCCGAAGACACTTTGAGCAGCAGCACACTTATCACTACCCACCCCACTTGCGCTCGATGCAGTGGGCAGCGCGGTCTTGATTGTCCTGCATGACGACCGATGCAGCATGGAATTATTTGTAGACGTGCAACTCATGGGGATTGATAGACGGGTACTGCTAGGGAGTCTAGCCGCCAAGCTGAAGAACGATTTGGGGTTCTCAGCCAACGCATTTGGTTCTGACAAGAACCTAACCGCAAGGCAGCGGGATATAACTGAGTTGAAGATTATCTAATTGGATCAATTATTCTTCTGTTCGTTTTTCCGACTGAGCTTCCAGCTCAGATCAATGCCGACCCGGGAGGACCAGTGGGCTACTTCGTCAGGCCTCTACCCATTGACCTTCCAGGCATGAGTGAATCTTCAGCTTGAGACAAGCCACGTTGCATATCTCGTTGGGTCATGGAGGCACGCAAGCCGTTGCACTAAGTCAAGATGTAGTCTCGTACATATGTGGTTGATTAACAGCCAAATTCCAGAATGAGCAACCTGATGTTACACGTGGTTAGCTACACGGAGTACAGCGAAAAGGATGATTTGTTTGCATGTGTTAGTTGACAAACTTCACCTGGGATCATGCAATCAATGGTTGATCAGTGTCTGTAGTGCTTTTTTGCATGTTATTTTGACGCTTATATAGAATCGGTCCTGAAGTAGCAATACTTATCGCTTGCGCACAACCCAGTGAAGTGGGCTTAGCCTTGTCGCTGAACTGTTTGCCGGATCTTTCGTTAAGTCCTATTTTGAGTACGTGAACAACAGTCAAAATTGGAAAGGTCATTCTTTGTCACCAACGTAGGTTTTGTCTTTTCGCATGCTAGTGCATATCAAGCAAACAATCCTAGACACTAAAGAGGCAAACTCCTTTGTTCGGATACACGAAGCAGGCTATCTGGTTTACGAACGGCCAGTACATCAAACCGAGTAAATTTTATGCGGGGTGCAGATCATGCTTCTTTTGGGGGAACTCACTGGGAAAAATCACGGGAAACCGGTTGCAAACGATATTATAGGGAAAGAATAGTAAGAATATTTTGCTTACCAAGCAACGAGATTTCGAAAGGCGTGCATGCTGCATAATAAATAATCTGTTAAGAATATGCTTCAGTTGTAAACTGCAACATGTTTCTAGATGGTTCGCTAACTCGGGTGTAAAAACAGCTACCTTAACCGTGCATAGGCAGGCCTCTATATTGTACGCAATGGGTGGGAAAATTCAGACAGCTTTAGGAGAGCAGATACGAATGCTTGCGTCCCTGTACGAGGTCAATGAGCCCAGCATGCATTAAGAGACCGGTTCTACACGAACATCGTCGGGGATGACAGTGGTGGATAGTGGAAACATGCACACTCGTCATGAACCCAGATCAGAACTTTCAAGCAGCGGCAAAACAAAACAAACGAATGCGAAAACACGTCGAATAACCATAATAAATTGCTTCAAAAAACCCAACGAATGATCTGAATTTTGTTTTATTTAGATTGACTTACCCGGTTCACGGGGCGATGGGCTGGGTTGCAGATCATTGGCACGAAGACCAGATGCCGCAGATTTTTTATTGGAAGGACTGTTCACCGTTGGATTCTGTTCGGGACCGTTCGGAATCGTTTGTTGCATAGGATCAATAAAATCAGCCCCCCCTGCCCCATTGTTCTGCAGTCCACTGATGGGAGCTGATATTGAAGGACTAGATGACAGTTGTGAATCGTCATCCTTGAGACCATCGAATTCACTTTCATCGTTGTAACCATTTTTTGGGATGTGATCATTGGCATTCTGTTGGTAACTAATAGTCGGTAATAAAAACGGTGTGATTTATACGAAGATTAGAAATATAAACACTAAATATACGTAAGATTGAAAACTACACGGATACCGGTAATAAGAAAGAAGGACAAAGCATGTTGTTTGTGCTTTTACACTACATACATCGTTCGGCGTTAAACAACACGGCCAGTCCCAATGACCACTGCTTTCATTCAGAGTGAAACTTCCTGCATAAAGAGCAAATACCCAAGGGGAACAGAGAGTGGGCCTACACAGGTGGGAAAATAAAAACGCTGCGGTAGCCAACGGACTGAACATTGTCTAACTATACAAACGCACGTGTTTCAGTCATTCTGATTCGATAGAAAATGACAACACGATCGCCACTGTTCACGGTTCATTGCCATTTTCTTCACTGTCTCCGCCAAGCTAGTTGACGGGTATCTCGTGCCCCAAGCAAGAAGACGCGAGACACCTACTTCACCTGAGTTCGCTGGGCATTTTCTCATTCCACGTTCCACGTCATCTGTTGATCTCCACAGGGATTCTCACACTCCTTGAGAGGAGCCCAAAATTGGACACGATATGGTAGACGAGTGTTCGCCATACGCAACACGTGACCCAACCCAAACCAGCGTAGTCTACTACGCTACTACTACTAGTCTACTACTATTCTCAGAAGTGGCACCCAATACCGGATTTCTAACCTCCACATTACTCACCCGGTCACTCCATCCAATCCTAGCCATACTACGTAGAAATCGGTGGTCAAAAACTTCTAACCGACGAACGTCTCACACACGCACACTCCATGTCTCGCAACCGTACAACAGAACTTAGCGCATTGCGAAACAGTACACACAACCTTTCAACTTCAGTGAAATATCACGACGATGCCACAAGTACTTCAGTCTAGCGTAGGCTGCTCGAGACTTCGATATACACGTGCTTACATCTACTGCCGAGCTACCATCGTCCAGCATGCAATTATCAAGAGAAGTGAAACAGTCTACAATCGTTAGTTCCTCTCCATCCAGTATCAAGTTCGGCGCTACTGTCGTCCAGTCCTGCAACATCGCTTTGCACTTTAAAGATGCAAAGCACACGCCGAACCAAACGACATACCTCGAGATTCAATCTAGTGCCCGTTGTGCATGGTCCGCAGACTCGAACAGGAACACAACGTCATCTGCCTAGTCTAGGTCGCATAGCTTTCCTCCATTTCCCAGTTCGACTCCTACATCCTGGAGACCTTAAAAAACATGTTCCACCATCTAGTCCATGACGGAGTTGAATAGGAATGGAGAGATGGGCCACCCTTGTTGAACGCCGGTAGTCGTTTCGAATGAACTTGATAATCCACTGTATACCCACACGCGACCCCATAGGTATGCAAGTACAATGGTCCCAACATGCTGACGAACATTGCTTGCATTACCTTACGGCGGAGAGAACTTTTGTATTCTTCGGTTGGTACTCGTATAGGTGGTCGCGACAACAGTCAAGCCGCCGCCATCCGGTTCACCAGTATTTTGAGGAAAGTGCCCTAACATCTATCTCGAGTAGGCGTATCATTATCCATATGGTACTCCAAAGCGATGAGCATTGGAAGATAATAAGTTTGTGGTAGGGTGCAAGGCGCTATCGTCTGGTTTGTTACCACGCTTAACTTATCGAACCCATCCTACGGTTCAAGATTGTTTGGCGGTTCGCTCTATGTTGTGGATCCCAAAGGCTATGGGGTACACCACTTTCACAACACTCCTGCTCCAAGCATGTAGGTAAAAATATCCTTTTATCTCAATGACTGAAAGCCCGTGTTGATCACATCTCAGGCCGCTGGTTTTCGTGAGGTTCTAATTGCCAGTGATGAAACGATAACGTCAGATTCGGCAACCAGAACCTTACGAAAACATTTTCCATCCATTACCATACGCGGACCACAATAGTTAAATCCTAAACCTTAATCACATGTGACTGATCAAAATCCATTGCTTTGGCGTATACAGATTAGCTATTACGCCTAACGGCATTAAGTTATTTTCAAATCGAAAACTGAATTAACTTCGATCAGTACAGTTTAAGAGACTACTGACGAGACGGAGCATGACAACAGTCTACAATTTCCAGAGGTGCTCGTCACATGGACAAATAGAGGCATATTGGAAACATCCATGCACCGCAAAAACATGCAGAGAGAATAGGACAATTTCAAAGCAATCACCCAAACTGCCACAAGAGAAGCTATATCAAGACAATTTTCAAAGGAGTACGATCCAACTACAGCACTGCAGAGCGAAGAAAACAAGAAAAACGTTTCAAGTTTGTTTGCGTAACAGTTACACATGAAGTTTCATCAGACGATGCATCAACAAAAAACAGTACCGAGAGACGATCGTCGAACAGACCAAAACACGAACCGTCCTGCCCAACATCAAACATATCTCTGAAAAGACAAAAAGACTACTTAAACCCCAAAGAACTGAAGTGGCGAACAGGCCAGCAAGAACCCAACGAAAGATTCCATCGAGAACCAAAGAACCGACAGCAGACAAGAATAGAACCGACAGCAAACATGAATAGAACCAACGGCGTCTATCAGACTGACTGCAAAGACTGCAAAAAATAGTACACGGGATAAACCGGAAAGAAACTAGCGACACAGACCCATGGGCACGAATTGGCAGCAAAAAGGCACGACCCACTCTACCTAATTCCAGTTCACTAAGGTCGAGAGGGTCACAAGCTCAACTTCGAAGACGTGAGGATCGTCGCCCAGAACAGAACAAAGCATTCAAAGAAATTTTTCGAAGCTCGGCACTCCTCGGAAAGATCGATAAGCAGACAGGTCGATTTGAACCAAGCATACCTATCGATCCGGTCAAAGGATCAATCAGCATAAGCCATTAGAAACGGACGCTGATTCAGTCCACATGTCAACAGTGGACAAGAGTGAACAAACTGGCCAGCATCTCCACTCCATCACTTCACCCAATCACCACTGACAAAGACCACAGGTGACCCATTTAGGCGAACATTGGCAACCAGAGGCTCCCTTCATGATCGTAGCACTGAAGATGTCACCTCGGTTAGTGATGAAACGTTTGCAATCAAATAGCCCAACAAATCAGTATTATATATATATATATGTATATATATATATATAGTCTCACCAGAATCGAATCTGTAGCATCAGGAGTGTGCATGGAAGCTCTTCGTCGACGAGTCAACCGAAGAACCACAACTGTGATTCGTTGATAATTCTTTGTCAGTTGGGCTGAGCCAACCTTAGGAACGAGGGCAGAATGCCCCTGAATATACATATGTATATATAACCAGTAAGTAGTATCTGGATGGGTGAACAAAATTTGCCCGGGAGCACACGACCGGTTCCGCGGTTAATGTCGCTCGTCAGGTAAGCAAATTTTGTTCAGTCATCCAGATACTACTTGCTGATTCTATATATATATATATATATATATATATATATATATATATATATATATNCGATCGGTAATCGGCCTGCATATAACAAAGATGGTGGTTTTATATCTCGATCACTACCGCTGCATATCACATTATATATATATATATATATAATGTGATATGCAGCGGTAGTGATCGAGATATAAAACCACCATCTTTGTTATATGCAGGCCGATTACCGATCGGAAGCGATATATTGCAACACTGCGGCGAACTCCATCCTTGGAGTTAAACAAAACTGCTGAAGAATCATTCGTCTTTTAGTCGAAACGCAAGTAAAGTTCGAATGATCAGAGGGCGGAAAATTGTTCGGCAGATCAATAATGATAGATATAAATTCTTTGTCACCCAGCTCGTTATCATACCTGACCAAACGAGACCTTACGTGGTTCTATGCCACTGAAAGCTTCTCGACCGTAGCTGCCGGCACTCCCCACTCCCTAGCGGCTATGGGTATGCCCCCCATCACACTCATGCCCCAAGCATGCCACAGAAAAATGGAATTGAGTGTAAAATTTGGTCATCAGCAGGCTTAACAATGTGAATTTAGCAAAAAAAACTAACTTCCCTTAAAAGCAAAGACAGCGAAAGCAAATATGCGCAAGTAAGCGGAAAACGAATAAGACGTCAAAACACATGCCCGAAGTACAAGGAAGCTACCTTGACTGAGAACCACCCGTACGATTTGCTAGGGTGGGGATTCTGCTGGGACTGTAAAAAATGATATAAGAGTACAGCGGATTGTGAGGGTGTTATGAGTTGTAAGTAACAAGTCACTACCTTTTGTATTGAGCTTTATCACTTTGATAAACGCTGACCTCAGGTGATGATTATCTCTTCTGGTTCACGGTTCATCTATATGCGCATTTGATTAGTCAATTAAAGCTTATAAATCATCATCGCTCACAGTTAAACAGTAGCGTGAGTCTCACTCACTACTAGCTTTGTAGTGCCATTGATCTTTCGGAGAAAATTGGTTCTTTTCGGGTATTATTTTCTCTAAGATCTGCTTTGAATCTTGATATCAATTTCGTGTCATTTGTTCGGCTGCGTTTGTTTTATCACACACGAGATCTATTTTTTCCTTTATGCAACACTTTCGCTTTCGACCACTCGGTATTCCTCTCCCGTGGTTCGCCTGCGCGTGTAGTGTTGTATCAGTGCTATCTCGGTACCACGATATATACAATACATTGCTCACATCTGGTTGCTGAATCGAGTCTTTTTTAGTTTGCCGAGTAAGGTACTTTATCAACCGCGACTTCAGAATTTGAAAGAAGATATGTTCTGGGTCGCATTCCAGACGTCCACTAAACTGTGCTCACCGAGTTACACGTTGCAACAAAATGGATAAGCAAGGTGGACAGGGCATGGACCTATTACATGGCACTCTACCCTGCTTTACTCCAGCGTTTCAAAATAAATCACAGAATATGCAACTTCTGAAGATACCATTTGCATTCTCAAAGGTCTCTATATAGAGCGGAAAAGGGAGATGTTCTCCGAGCGTGCCAAATCTGCTACTAAGCGACAAGATGGTCAGAATCTCGTGCATTTTCTGATGTTGGTGTATTTTAATCCTAGTCTGCATTCACGGAAGGGTATGGTCAGGAACTAATACGAGATGCATTTATATGCATTGGTCATAAACTTCTCGAAGAGAAAACGCTTGGACTATAAAGCTTTCGAGTTGGTCATGCAACTAGACGCCGCCAGAAACAAGCATTGCCCTGTCGGAGAAATATGGCACCTGCATCTAACTACGTTTGCCACAGACCTAACGTCGTTCTAAAATCGTCTAATACTGAAGGGATCGAGAGTCCCAACTTCATCATTGGAGTAAGTGTCTGCTATTTTCGTGACTCTGGTCGTCATCAACAAAAAAGCCCTGCTCGGGATGCTGAATGCAAGACGAATGCCAAACGGAAAGTATACCGAGCATCCATAACTAGCGAGCGATTTGTTTCAGTTTCTAACTGCCTTCTTTTTGTCCTTTGCCGCTGCTTCATTCTGCTTGTCAGAAGCAGTTATTCAAATAAATGTAAAGCAGGAGCTCATCGATACAGGTATCTCCGAAAACTATATCCCCCATGATCTCGTTCACAGACACCATTGGAAAATCGAACCGTTCCAAAATCGTATCACTATGGCTTCTACGTCTTTAACGGATATCATACGAGGGCATTGGTATGTCACGACCACATACAAAGAAAACATTTATGAACATGTCAAACTGCTCGTGATGAGAAAACTGAGCGCGGACGTCCGACTTGGACACGGTTTCTTTCAACAGCACAAATGAATGGGGCTATTTTTCGAAAGTGACAAATCCACACTCCCTATTTGTGGTCTTGCTGTAGCGTAAATAGCACCTCAATCTGTTTGAACACTTGACACGCAACTGTTGGCCCATGACGGCCAGACCTCGGTGAAACTGAGTAAAACACAAATTACCCACTTAAGCGGAAACCCAGAATTCCGACGGACGCTAATATGGTTAGACTGTAAATCGATATACCTATTTGGATTATTATCTTTTTCTAGGGATGGACCGACTGATCGGAAGAAGTGCTCAGCTTGAGATATTCAGTATGCTTGATTTAAAGCGCGCATACCACCATATTGCTATCAAAGTGAAGGAAAGAAGTATGCTTCCTCTGGGGCTCATGATAAGTTGTACGAATTTTGTCGCAGTTCTTTCGATTTTATCAGCAGTGCCGCATGTTTCCAACGGAAAACGGATGATTTAATCAATGAGGAAAAAACTAATTGGCATCTTCTTCTGTGTGAAAATCGTTATCTGCGGTCGCAATTCTGAAACATGACAAGACTGCTGAAACTTTAATGAAAATAAGAAAAAGTAGTGGGAATGTCTGAATGCTTCCCTCAACGAACTTTACACCTTTCAGGCAAAATAAATTTACTTATCCACAAACCCCATAGCTCTGCATCATGAATTGTTTTGAACCATTGAAAAATGATCTAGAAATTACGGCGAAGGAAACATCTAAACCCGATGTACTCCCTGTTGTCGAAACCGATGCACCGGACATCACAATTCTTGTCGAACTTTGATTTTGGTCCAGAAGCGGCGTTATACAATAGAAAAGGAAGTGGGCACTACAGTAGAGGCATTAAAAATGATGTCACTTCCTGAATAGCAACCACTTTCAGCTGGTAACAGACCAATGTCTGGTAGCATTCACATCTGACGCTGTTTATCATTCAAGACGTAACAACATCGTGGCCAATGCGCTCTCTCAGAGTGTCCGTGTCCCCAATTTCGGCCGTTCAAATCAATACAAACCTCATGCATCCTTGTGTCACCCAAAAATCAAACGACGCTTGTGTTCGAGTTTAAAGTTTTTCTTTTTTGTCCAGAAAGTGAAACAAATCATAACTTTGACGAATTCGCGCGGAAATGAAGGCAAAATCCTTCAAGTCTATGGTAACTGGATTTTTTATTAGCGGGGCCTCGCATATCGCTTTCCTTTTCTCATACAAGCGTGTTGTAACCCCTGTTTACAACGCGACATATGCTCGGATGAGACTTCCAGATGGTCATGAAAATTTTATTTCATTAAGGAACTTGTCCCTCGCTGCTTGTAACGAATATTCTGTTGTTTCTGAATCAAGTTTCACACTGGACTCCTAACCGCAACTGTTGTATTCTGATCAATGTTTCCGATTATAGCCTGACCGATGCCTCTCATGACAGTGAGCTGCATACGGAAAGTCTCCTCCAGTAGTAACAACTCATTCGCAAATATTTTCTGTGAGTCCTAACCTGCGGATAAAATAGTTTTAAAATCTGAATCTTCCATGCCGTACACAAAACTTCATGAGACCAAAAGGAACACCAGATAGTCTCTCACTTCATGTTTCGTTATTCCTCCGCTACGTTTTCAAGCTATTTCGTAGCATTTTCTGATCTTCCTATCGTTGGGAATTTATCAAGACATCAGTAATATGCGACATTTTTACTTCGTCTCACACAAAGAAGACACGTTTGAAAATAATCTTTATGTTTTTACTCCGGCTATTAATCCCGTTTACCACATAACCCGCAAATATTTAAGGTCGTCCACCCACAGATTGCAAACAGAGAAGAAAGATACAAGTGATAAAACATACATGTTAACATCCGATGTATAAAAATTTAACATTTTGATAAACTAACCTTCCCCATTTTCCCCATTTCAGCTGCATACGTAACTGGCTGATCGACTAAAGCA
>LUCM01010886.1:46373-200885 GCA_008360955.1 Fasciolopsis buskii | reverse complement strand
CCTAATCGGTCTTATTCTTATCGGCTGTCATTTTTCCCTAGTCAGCATCCGGTTGGCCATCAATCCGCATGAAGTTTACACGCCACTAACATAATTTCCATAGCTGCAGCGGGTCGTCGCGCAAGGATAATTCAGGATGGCGCTTGCGCCATTGCGTTACCCGCCACCGCGGAGACAGGTCGGCAGTATTTTTATTGATAAGTTCCGACCAGCAGACTTCAGACGCTTAACTCTCTTCTTTCAGACTTGCCTCTTCTCGTTCTCCAACCCATCTGTTTGTCCTTCTACCTCGCCCATTAGTAGTTCTCCCGATTGATTAACACGCCCCGATATCTCGCAACCGGTTTATGTGTCAAGGCAGTGTTAGTAGGTCGGTCTTCCATCTGTCAGCTCCACTAATTGTCTCTCAAGCTATTCCGTCAGCCTCTTTTTTAATTCTCGTGGTGTCCGCTTCAATATGCGCTACTTTAATGCAGGCTCTGGCCAAACAGGTGTTTGGCTTCTGAACAGTCGGACCCAGTGACTCTCACGTTCGGCAGATTCCGCTCGTCTGGCCCTCGTGTGAGTGAAACGAAAAAACGATATTCAGGATTGCGAGTGAGAGTAATTTCAGGCTAAAACTGCGGATCCAATACGTCTTCGTTCAAGAAAGTCTCGGGGTTCTCGACCATAGCCTTTGGTTCTGACAAGAACCTGACCGCAAGGCAGCGGGGAATAGCTGATTGGAAGCCCATCTACTTGGGTCAATTAGTCTTCCACTCCTATTTCCGACTGAGCTGCTAACTCAGATCAACCTCCGACTTGGAGGACCAGGAGACTACTTCGTCAGGCCCCTCTACCGTTTCACCTTCCAGGCATGACTGGATCTTCGGCTTGAGATAAGCCATTCTGTATAGTTCGTTGGATCATGGAGGCAAGCAAGCCGTCACACCACGTGAAGATGTAGTCTCGTTGTGACATGTTGCGTATGTCGAACGCTCGTATTACTTTGCTTTCCTCATGCTGAGTGGAAGAAGCCATTTAGAGGTCAGCAGATGACGTGGCAACGTGGAACGAGGAAATGTACTGCGAATATAGGTAAAGTAGGTGTCTCACCTTTTCGTGATTGGGATCCGAAAGACCCGTGAACTAGCTAAGTGGAGACATTGAAGGATATGGCAGTGAACCGTAAACAGTGGCGGTCGTGTTGTCATTTTCTATTGAATCAGAATGATTGAAAATACGTGCGTTTGTACAGTTAGACTGTGTTCCGCGTGTTGGCTATAGCAGCATTTTATCTTTTGCCAGCTGTGTAAATCCACTCCCTATTCCCCTTGGATATTCACTTTTTTTATAGGAAAATGTAGTCGTGGGGAAAAGGCAGTGGTCAGTGAGGCTTGGCCTTGCTGTTCAATGCTGGACGATGATGAAGAACGTTAATCTTTCAGGACGAGTTCAGTAGTAACCTGGTGAATTCATCCGTGTTCGAGGAGAAACTTATTGCATACTCTTTCGATAAACGATTTCCACTCTGAAAAGGCAGTCAGCTAACTACATGTTAACATCGGTACATACCATCGTCTAAAACAGGAACGAAAGGATAAAAGTAATCCATACTGTTAACGAATCACATATCCACCATAAATGCTCTTTTTTGCTCACGCTTACGACTGTTCATGAGTTGTTGTGATGGAAATTAACAGGAATGGCAAAGTAACAGCAGTAAAATTATGTTGTGTTTGTCTTCTAAAGACCGATTTATTGCCTTTTGGTTCCAGTGAAACCCGCAGGTCGTTCTTTGATCTAGATTTATATTTGGCATTACAGTAGATGCTCAAAAAGGAGATGGCCTAACTAAATGTTACACAGAACGTCTTTGTGGTTCAAATCACGTCTTCTGTCTACGCTTTACATCTTGGTAATTATTTGTCAGGGTGGTCAGTTCAGCGAACACGCCGATGAATGGGCATTTTATCTTTTATGTGTACTTCTTTTATTGATACAACGAAAAGTTACATCATTTTCACAATAAGGACCGTGGTCAACAGATGGGTGACCAGCGAGAAATTTGGTCGGTGTATCTTATTCACAGAGGGATTGCCCGAAATGTCCAGCTGCTCAGCTGTGTATCGATTAATTATCTTGACGTGAAGCTTCTCATCAACTGCGGTTCTCCAGGTTTATCTTCGCATCTCCGAACTCCTCGTAGTCACATGGTGTTTTCTGTATATACCTATTCATTATTAACTTTCAACATGGCGTGAGGCTTTATTGTTCCATTTAATTCAATATGAACACAATACTTACACAAACTTCACAGCGAAACAACACTAACCGATTGTAATGTGTTCCGTTACGCGACATGATGCGCCCTTGTTCTCGGAGCATTCTAAATGTTCTAAATTGGATCTCTAGTTAAATATTACGAGTAGCTTCCACACTACCTCTTTGGGTAAATCTTTCAGCTACGTGGTCAGTGTGACAAGTGCCTAATTAGCGCAGCAGAATTATTTACGGAATCCCACTAAGTCTCTGTTCACCACTGTTATTTCATATTCTTGTGTCCTTATCAGTGTACCGTACATGTGCTGGTTTCACGAAGAAATAACACGCCTATTCGCCTTCGGCTAATTCGAATACATTCAAAGAGAAACGTATCAAGGTCTTCCCTGAAGCTCCCGTTTGACTTGCGCAAACATTCGTTCATCTAACAGTCCATTCAACTCAGAAACTCAGAAACCGATTGGGTCAAAAAGTGCGCGCGAACAAAATCGCCAATCAAACGACCCGATAGCGTCTAACGAAAAACAAATCACAGGTCAATAGGATAAATAATCGAAATGAAACGGCAATGCGGTAGGCACCAGTCACTCAACAGCACGTCTGAAAGAGTTCCGTCTATGAATACGTGTTTAGTGCCATCACATTTGGAAAATCATTTCACGACTACGACAATCTTCATTTTCTGCTCTTCTGTTTGAATCTAATTCGAATTCAGAAGCCAAAAGGTGGAATTTGTTGCGGATACACTGTTTACCGTTAATAGTCCGTTAAAAGAGAGTTGGCCCAAAAAGTGTATAATAAGGGACAATGGAAACCAATCTCTAAAAACCCCATTACATTTTGACACATGCTTAATGCGCCAATGCAGAAGGAGGAGCAAGCATCGAGGGCTTTAGAGTCGCCCTCGCGACAGACCGACTAGACCATGACCCTCTGATTTGGAATAGTATGAAAATGTATGACATTTCAATAGTTCAAATGTGGTCCTGACCACGTTCAACTGAATCTATCCAAGAGGCTTTAAAAGCTCCGTTTTTTAACAGTACCACGTTAGCTACTGAAAATTTGTGAACAGCACGGCTGAACAGCGTTCAAGAAAATCACGATGCGAAGACTCGACTTACTCGACGTATGTAGCAATAAACGAATGGCCCAAATGCAACAACTTCATCGGTGTCAAGCAGATTCCGCACTTGACTAGCCAAGCCAGTCAGATGGAGTTGCGCTCGAGTAATTTCCGCGTCCAACGAGTCACATGACCAGCTGTGTTGTGAGCAGATGGACAAAATACCGGGATATATCATGGTTGCACATAACGCTGCGGATGCATAGCCAACTCATCTAACGTGTTAACTCAGAGCTATCAGGAATGCACACGGACTTTGAATTCTGCGTCCAAATAATGTGATAGTTATTTATATTCAAGAACGATATCACCATAGGAAACCATTGATTGGGCGTGTTTTTAAACCTAAAAAAATCAAATTCCAAACTCTTAACATGCTTGCGAGCTCATATTCTATCGATCAAAATCGATTATTCTATCAACCGTCTGTTTTCCCGTTTGTTCATTGGACATCGACTATGAGTATGCCGAAGCGATGTATCTAAGTCTTTCAGATACAGCTTCGACCCTTGCCAAAGTGACAATAACAGTTATATGAACAAAATTAGCCGGGAATTCATCAATTTTTCAATCACTTTAAATATTCGTGTGCATGGAGTTCAATGCAATGACCGCTAAGCTGAGCGATCAGGAAGAAAATTATGGAACCTTAGGTGAACAATTATGGCAGGGACTGTCTGATATATTTGCTTTTCATTGACGGCAATTCTAATATACAGGCGGAAAACATTCGATATCACGAGAATGTACCCAAACTCATACTTTTCCATCCATAAACCGATCTGGGGGCACAAAAACCCGGTCCTACTGGTCATACGTCGGACTGAAGCAACTCTCTCCTCATCTGCCACAAACAAACGCAAACACCGACTATTTCTTGGTCGCCAAAATCACGTAATCGCTTTATCGGGATTATTCACACATTGATCTGATTCCAGCTTGAAGCACAGATATTCGATTTTCAATTATTCTAAACTAAATTGTTTGCAAAACACGTCGACGCCGGTGGTCAGATCCCATAACACGTGAAAACAAGCCTAAAGGCGATAGACAACATTTTTCTTTCATCCTGGCGTACACACTCGAACATGTTTACAATAGACCCATCAACTTGACCTAATCACGAACTCGTTACCGAACGTCGCATCATCATCGTTCAGCGTTAAACAAAAAGGCAAGCTTCAATGACCGCTGCCTTTCCCCAGAGTTACACGTTTATATAGAAAGAGTGAATATCCAAGGGGAACACGGAGTAGACTTACACAGGTGGGGAAACTAACATGCTGCTGTAGCCAACACACTGAACAGTCTAATTGTACAAACGCACGTGTTTTCAATAATTCTAATTCGATAGAAAATGACAACATGATCGCCACTGTTCACAGTCCACTGCCATATTCTTCATTCTCTGCGGCCAGCTAGTTGACGGATCTTCCGTATCCCAACCAAGAAGACACGAGACACCTACTTTACCTAAGTTCGCTGTACATTTTCTCATCCCACGTTGCCACTTCATCCGTTGGCCTTCACATGGTTTCTTCCATTCATTGAGAGGAACGCAAAATGGGGCACGGTATGGTAGACGAGTGTTCGCCATACGCAGCACATGACCCAACCAGCGTAGTCTTCTAAGTTTCATAAGCTAAGATAAGATGCTCTCAGGATTGGCACTTAGTACTAGATTCTTAACCTCCACATTACTCAGCCGGTCACTCCATCCAATCCTAGCCATACTACGTAAACATCCGTGGTCGAAAATCTCTAACCGACGAACATCTCCGACACGCATACTCCACGTCTCGCAACCGTACAATAGAACTGAGCGTACTGCGGCACAGTATACACGACCTTTCAACTTCAGCGAACTTTCAGGCCGACGCCACAAGTGCTTGAGTCCAGCGTAAGCTGCTCGAGCCTTTAACATACGCGTATCTACCTCTGCTCCTGAACTGCCGTCGTTCGATATGCGGCTACCGATGTAAGTGAAATGGTCCACAATCGTTGGTTCCTCTCCATCCAGAATCAAGTTCGGCACTATTGTCGTTCAGTCGTGGAACAGCACTTTACACTTTGAAGGTGCAAAGCACATGCCAAATCGAGCAACCGATCTCGACAGTCTATCTAGTGCAAGTTTCGCATGTTGGGAATCTTCGAACAGACACGACGCCCTCCACATAGTTGAGATCACAAAGCTCCCCTCGATTTCCCATTTTAACTGCTACTTTCTGAAAACCTTCTAAAGCGTCTTCAGTTGGCTCTTGCTTGACGCAGTAGAACAGCAATGGGTAGGTTGTACACCTTTAATAAACACGGCTCGTTGTTTCGTATGAACTTGATAATCTCCGTTTGCTCTCACGTGAGACCGCAGGCATTCACTAATGTGTTCGCAGGAGGTTCGCGAACATCGCTGGTGTACCCTTTCGGCAGTGCACTGAGCAACGCTGTTCGATCCACTAAGTGGAACGCACCTTTCAGGTCCAGGAAACTACGATCGTTGGGAATCGTTTCTATTAACTGTCGAGGAGGGAAAATCTATTCAATTCAGCCTCAACTTGGACGAAATCCGGCCTGCTGTTCGCGGATGTTACTCTCGGGAACCGATGTTTAACGATGCGGTATTATCGAATATTGCAAATTAGTGAATATCGGAACTAGGCTTATCCCACGATAAGTGCTAGTCACAGCGTGCTGCGTTTTTGAGGAAGAATACAATCAGTGACTCACTGCTATAACGGAACTCGCTCCTCGTTCCACATATCACAAAGCAAGTAAGTGTCTTCATCAGAGCCGCATGTGAAAGTCGATGAGTGCCGAAAAACCGAATTAGCTGGCAGAATAATCAGTCAGTGAGTTTTGCTCATCGAAGAATAATGTAAGCTATTTGATTTTCAGTAATAGGCAAAATTTCTGTCTACGCGACTTGGTTTTTCTCTTTATAATTGGTGGGAATTGTAAATAGCGGCCTCGAAAAAGAATCGATTGAGGATTTGCGGTGGAAGTAGAGCAGACCTCTCATTTTCACGTTACCTGCGTTACAAAACAGTTGGGAAGGGTTTGAAACACCCGTCAACCAGCTGGCTAAGGATATTGAAGCCTACGGTAGCCGAGAACAGCGGAGCTCATGTTATCAATTTCTATCGAATCATATTGTTTGAGGACAGTTAGACTGTATTCCGTCTGCTGGCTAGTACGACGTTCTTTTCTTTTTACACATGTAGGTTCATTCCCTGTACACCTAGCATATTCATTCTTTCTACGACAGTTTGAAATTCTGGGAGAAAAGCAGCGGTCAATGAAACTTGTCCTGCTGTTTAACGCGAAATGATGATGGTGGCCATCATTCGGTGCCCTCCGAGTCAGCAACCAAAACCAGAACGTTATTTCAAGATATCTCACCATCGGTGTGACTCATGGTGCCCATTTTGTCTATATCACGCCTCCGTGCGACCCCAAGTACGTCGGAAATTCGTAGTGGACAGAATTAAACGATTGTCTGCACAAAATTGGATAAGCCTGTCTTCTTTATCTACGGTCTAAGTGAGCAGGGCATGCGCAGATGGTAAGCGGCTCTGCTTTCACCAAGCCCTCCACCAAGTCTGGTCTACTGATGCTTTGTGTGGTTCCCCAGGTTGTTTCACGACCATGGTTGCCGGTTTTCTGGCATTTCACAATCACGTCCGTTCTATTTCTTCTCAGTAGATACTATTCAAATCAAATTTCCCAACTACTCTTTGCACTTCTCTTTTTCTCCCAAAACAGGCGTTTGCGCTTCTGAGCGTCAGCCATCCGCACCCAAAAGAGTGGCAAATCGTGCTTATTACCGACCCCTACTATCACGTCCATATTTTCGGAGATTACAGTGTCTACAGCCGGGAAAGGCTAGTTCACTCCTCTGACATCGCAGGGAACAGGAAACAAGCCGAACAATTCGTTGTGACCAACAGTTTATTCCAACTAATCGACTTTCTCACGCGCTTTTTCGGTGGCCGTGCTCATGCTTTCTATCCTATCCTCACTTTCGTCTCTTCTCCCACCCAAATATTTTCATTCTTCCACTTTTTAACCCATCGGACCATCGGTATTGGATCCTCTGGCTAAAGTTTGCATAACTTTTTTGTTATATTGACTGGCCACCTCGAGACATCCTCCAACCATTACATGCCTTGGAAAGCAGCGTACAGCGAGGCAGTCGTTCTGTGAGCACGGACAAAACATGCCCCAATCACCTTCACTTGTTTACGTTCAATGTCTTCCAAGCATTCGTTTGGATTACTCAGTATCTTATAGCCAAAATCTGAGTCTAGCGATCATACAGAGACAGCGGTGTCCAAACATCGAGTCTTCGCTATCTGCTCTCAACGGCCATGGTTCTGAGCCGCACAGCAAGACCGAATTTACTGCTGCTGTGTAAACTCGACCTCTGATCGATTACTGGATGTCCTGTTGATGACACAATAGCTTCATATTGGTGAATACCCATTGAATATTCTGTGTGTGGGAACAGACTTCATCCGATTCCACCACTAGATGAAATACGGCCGCCCAAGTAACTAAATCTGTTCACATCTCCGAACCATTTGACAGAGCTGATCGTACCAGGGCACAGGTAACATGAATTTTCAACTTCAACAAAATATCAGGTCTTCACAACTAGCGCCTCGGCCAGGAATGCGCCACTTACGTTTTTGATAGACGCGTGCTCATTTCTGCTATCGTCCTACCATGCTTAGTCGAGCAGCTTCTGGGATAACTGGAACGTTCAGTCATGATTAGTTTCTCTTTTGGGCATCAGGTTCGGAACTACTTAAGCACTGGTGTAACAACACACTTTGAAGATGCAAAGGACTTGTCGAGGGGAGTTATAACTTTTGCGGCTCTGCTTCATGTGCGCTGCACCTTACAGTAACGGATACGCTTCTCTTGTCGACAAATAAGCTCAAAGCTACTGGGTCATTACCGTTACGTAAACTACTAGCCGATCGAGACTTCACTTGAGAGAGATTGCTTTGTCTCTGCGTAGTATGGAATTATGTGGGGCACCAGGGGCGGATCACTGTTTGTCGTCAGTGGCTGTTAATTTCGCGTCTGACATATGTGTGATACTTGGGTTTGCATTTTTACCTCCAGATGGATGCAAATCCCGGAGAGAATTTCCAGCATGCCCTGGACACATTGTCTTGGTGAGTTTTCTTGTCAACAACTTACGCTCTTTGTGCAGTACCGGTTAGTTTTTATATTGGCTAGCCTTTTTCTTTTTCATCTTGTCTAAGTGGAAATATAAAAGTAGAAAGTTTAAGGTTTTTCCTCCACTCTGACTGCCCCTTGAAATAGCTGCTACTGACCCACAAACTGATCTATGGGTACAGAAACCTCATCCCTCTTATCCTATGGTAAAGTGAGACAACGCTGTCTTCCTCTGCGGCATAAACGCGTTCGCACACCGATAATTTCAACTTTAGGAATAGTCACGAACAATGAGATATTGTTGGAACATCGCTCCGGTTGATTCGACTCCGGGGTGGAGCAAAGACCTTCGGTTGTGAGTTATTTTCAAATAATTTGTTTGCGTAACATATCGGCGATGATGGTCAGATCTCACAACGTGGAAACAAAGCTCATATCGAAAAGTATGGCATTATTTCCCGCCACATACCTCCTTTTTTCCTGGCCTGCACACATGCATGAAAAGGTGAATGGTGCATATGTCTGCCCATTGTTTACCTCTTCGTGCTCCTTTTGCACGTGCTAGACAAGGCTGGAAGAAGCGGCGTGGCAACCAGGCTATGACTTGCGTAAAGATATGAGTAAGTTTGCCTCGGCTTTGGTCTCGGTTGGTGCTTCCGGCCTTTCTGGTCCGGGCCCGAGAGATGAAGATTGTTGTTGGCATGAGACGCCGAGAGATTTGGTTCGGAACCGAAGTCAATGGGACGAATGCTACATGGTCTGTCTACAGAACTCATCCCCCTTAAAGATAATCCGAAAGCAAGCAAAAGATCACAAAGCGTCTACGGTGAAAACAAAAAACCAATTGATTTGTTGTGGTCTCTTATTTGCTTCTCTCCCGTGAAGTCACATTTACATGTCTGCGTTGGGCCCATGCTTGATTTTACGCCGGTATGTAATAAATAAATATACATATATATACATATATATATGTTTATATATATATATATTTAGAAAACAGAATATCCATAGATTTAAACACATTTTAGCTACGGTCTGCTTTCTGATTCTTCGAAAAAAGCAGTCGAAGAGCGCGCATCGCCCCGATTGAAAAGTTACCCCAAATCAATCCGGGAAAAAATAAGAAATCCAAGTGAAATCTTTCAGGTGAATGAATTAGTTACTTACTCCGCACAAATTTTGACGATTTCCGGTCATATTATGCCCATTTAAATCGAGCAGATTAAAACAAGTAGCGGAATTATCATCATTCGTGATGTCATCTATTAACTTGAAAAGTGATCCAGCCTCACTGAAAACTGGTGCACATAAGAAGCGTCCAAATTATCCTAAGGTCTCGTACTGTAGTAGCAGTAGTAGTAGCAGCAGCAGCAGTAGTAGTACTCTAGCCATAAAAAAACAAAAAATAACCAAGTTATCGTGATTTTGTATAAGAAGGTAATGTACCAAGCAAGAATTCAGCAGAACGCACGTAATATTCCAACGCAGATATGGTGAGCAACACGGCGTCCATAGCCGAGATCGGGGTTCGATAACCCAAATGGACTGTGAACGACGGAATGAATAAATCACGGCGACTCAACCTGTTTGATAGACACGAGGATAGGATAGGATAGGATAATGCGATAGCTGGATAGTGTACATGAATTAGTGTGACTACACATATGGCTCCATGTACAGACAGTGACCGCGGAACATCATCCCGCCTCACATAAAGCGTGTTTTCAAGCAAATGAGAAAGAAACACGTGAAGAAATGATCACGCACGGTTATTTTAGTTACAAAATGACGACAACAAAGATCAAAGTGGTAACGGTAAATTTACCACACATTCCCAGTAAAAAATGTCGTAAGCTATATTGCCCGATCCTTGTGGCCGTGGCTGACTGGAAGATTAGCATGCAATGAACGTGATCTTCCCCTCTTTTTTACTTGCTCTTACTGGATTCAGTCATTTCGACTGCGCTATGACGCAAACAAAATCGGAATCAGTTAGTACAAGAATACTGGTTGCGATTGAATGTGGGACTGAACAGAATGTGAGCGCAAACTAGTTTATCGAATTACCATTTCATGATTTCAATTTGTACATACCCCAAGCTTTCTCTAGTACAGTTAGAAAACTAGAATGAATCGGCATGGAATGTCTCTAGGGTACAAACTAATTTCTCACATGTGGAGAATCCGATCACTTATCAAGTGATAAATATTTGCCAAGATTTATCGCATTTATTTGTAATTATTGCCACATTCTTTGTGAATATTTACTCAGAGAGGCGATTTGAATCGGGACTAAGAGGAGCAGGTCAGAAAAAGGAGAAAACCCCAATCCAGTGTGTTTACTTCTTACTCAAAAATGCCAAAATGCGATACATTCTTGTCCTTTTCGGCTCCGCCCGTCTACAAACTCAGCAAGATCTAGAAAAGTGGGCTATTTCTCAAACGACACCAGGGAACAACACAGAAATGATGGGGAGGAAACTCAAAATTAATCATATGAAATGTGTGCAAAATGTGCCTGAATAAAAAAGTCTGTCATTTATTACCATCAAATCGATATACACACTAACCAATTAAGTTGAAATAGCACAAACCTGAGCTTTCATTAGACGAAGCATACCGACAAGGATGCCAAGCTTGACTATTCACTCCGAGTAAGTTATTTGCAGGACTGTTTTTATGAGAGGAACCGAATGACCTGAGACAAAATGGGTTCTGTTTAAACAGACGTTCCAGACCATCTCGCAGTGACAGAATTGTCAATAACTTTCGCAGAGCGAAGAGCCAAGCCTGATGATCTTGTTTCGCCGTTTGATCGTCGTTTTGTCGGAGTCAAAATGCATCACAATAGGACTGTTTTGTTCACGCATTGCAATAGAATGAGTGTAAATTCACATTCTTTGAATCCGATTTCACGTTAAATGACAAAATGAAAGCATTTGGGACGTCATCCACCTGGTTTGCGTGCTTCCCAATGGCATCTTTGAGGAGTGACACTTGCGGTAAGGTGTAACAACAGATAGGTTACCTTAAGATATATATATACATATATATGTATATACATATATGCAAGGATACATAGCAAATTACCGATTGATATTCTTTCTTGTGGCTCACGTTCAAAAGAGTGGTACTGGTTTGGTCAGTATAGTAATCGGAATGTAAAATGCAGCTGAACGGAACTAAAGTTGTCCAGTGATAGAAATTGAAAATATCGCAGACTTTCTGGTTTCAATTTCTGGCACAATGTTAGTTTCAGAAAAGAAAAATTTTGTAGCAGATATTTCGCTCCTTAGGTTCTCTTGACTTCTTATCCCTATGTGCAAACCGTGTCAGTGTCACGACAGTGGGATGCCCCATACCGTCACAGATTTATTGCATCGACAAAGAAAACATGCGGTCAGAGATCTGAAACTCGGAGTGGTGCAGAGACGCATAAGCTCCTAACAGCTACGATGTGGCAACAACCCAGGAGATACTGCATTTTCACTTCTTCACCTGATGTTCACGTATGCAATCAATAATTTAACTTCTCCGTCATTTAAGTTCCCAGATCACATAATATTCTGAATCTCATTGATGAAAAAGGATAACCTTTTGGAATTCTGAAACTGTAAGAGTGAGGTACCATGATGTACTGCATAGAACTGCTGTAATGTGCGCTTAGCAAATATATCGAATCGGGAAGTACGGTATTTCACAAAAACACGAAGTTTCTCCTCAAGATGTTGAGGCAACTTGGGAAAAGACAGTAAAAATTATAGGACTAAGATTTTAGCAATAATGACTAATCGTTCCGCCGTGCTGTACCAACTGAATTTTGATGTCGCCCTTTTTCGGTATCCGACTCCCCATGTAGGCAGCACCTCTGATGAAAACTGTTTCATGTAAAACACTAACGAATGGTGTTAAAAACTGAAACGAATGGACAATCGCAGGAGGCTAAGCAACCCTTTCTGTCCTGTTTTAGACATTCAAATCACATGCTCCAATGAGGTTTAGTAAATGGCTAACTGCTCCACAACCGATTTGTCTTTGTTAGCTGAATTTCTTGGACCAGTCTATTAAACCTGATTGTAGCCACCACTAACCCAACACTTTCTATGCCAACAATAAATAGGCGATGTTGGGAGGTAATAGTTAAAACAAGAGAACACCAGGGGATTGGTATAAAGACTAGAATGCACTAAACTCCACGGAACTGATATCACCAACAATTAAGTGTCAGTAGCATCTGTGTCGATCAAGCGGCATCGCAGTCCACGCCAAGTAATCTAGGGTTTCTATATACATGACATATCATATCATCCCACCTGAACTTTATCCCGCCTCTCGTGATTATCCACGCTTTTGCACGAACGTAGACAATGCAGCAAAATGATCAAACTTTTTTGTTGCCGGTTTTGCTTCCGACATTTATTAGTTCAAAAGAGCTTCTTATGCACCTTCATATTACACAATACAAACCAGTTAGGACAAGCGGATGTGATGCAAGCACAGGACCGAATAATGGCTGAAACCTCAGCGATTCCACAAAGTGAAATGATAATCCGATGATGAGTTTTTGGTCCAGGAGCTTTCCCACTAACCACAATTTTCTGTTGCACAGAAAAAGCAATTGACCATCATTATTTTTCGCAAATTTCAATCATTAATGGGGACTATCGTTATCATCAACGGCCCGAGGCCTTTGACATTGTTCCCGTATGATTCTGTCGAAAGTCCCTTTTATTCGCTGCACCCGTATCGGTTTGTGTATAGGATCATCCAATTAGCATTCTAATGGAAAATGAATAATCCTTTTTTTTTTGATTCACTGTGGATCGGTCCCGACGGAAATGGGGCCTTGGTAGCATTCATTTTATTACCCATTAGCTGCTGATGGGACATCTATGACAATACGAGGCCGTCTGGGTACTCTTCAGAATAGGTAAGGACATCATGACGATCCTAGATGACTTATTGTGACATTATATCTGGAGAATACGCTTGCTGAGAAAGCACCAAACTTAAGCCCACCTTGGTCACACAGAAATGACCGTACGCAAAACGAGTTTTCTTTTAATTTTTATATGACTCATGCATGAACGCACTGAAAAAGACATGGCTTCTAGGGCCCAATAAACTGCGAAAGGGGATTAATAGCCATGATACAAACTAAGAGCAACACAGATCTACAAGATTTCAGTAGACCAGGTGTGGTTACGACTCACATGATGACAAATTGTCGTCTACCACCAAACTGACGAGCGGATCTGGAATTCGAATCTCTAAAAGACACTTAATCTACCCGACCACCACCGACCATTCACCGTTCTACCTTTCCGTCTAAACCCTTATTTGTAATAATGCACGAAGACCTGACAAGTTTATCAGCTCAGGTGAAGAATGCCCAAAAAATCTCATCTTTATCATAAGAAACATGCAAGTAGGATAAGTTTGTTTAGGAACCATATGATGATTCGTTTGATCGGCTAATGGGCGAAAAAAACTATGGCGAATCATTGTGATTCTTAAAGGGATGCATCATCATCCATGCATGCTCCCAATGATTCAGATAGGATTCTGGTGCAAACAAAAGAAGGTAACAGGAACGGAAATGATTGGGTAGGGGCATCCGGTATGGAAACCTGACGACCGACAATAAACGCTAAACCGGTAGTGTTTTTCGGCAGTAGGCTTGTTCTTTCCATCCAAAAGTACGGACGAAGGTATTTTCATACAGGCTTGAAAGCAAGCACAATGTCAATGCAACATCAAAACGGGGTTATATAGTAATCGGATGCAAGTGAGGGGTGAAAATAGTAGACCGCAGAAAAACAAGTTTTGTTATTCACTTTTACCATATATAGGTTGCGAATTGCATTTTTAGAACATGAGTTCTATGCACAGACCGTGTAGCATTCGCTCCACTGAGCCATATCTCTCAGTATCCTCAATCAAAGCTCACTTGTTGTGTCTGAATAATAAAAGCAGGAAGTGCAAACCGATGCCAAAAACCGAAATTCAATCCCTTATAATTCTAATCCAAGTCAAACTTTGACCGTCGCGTCCCCTTTCCCAGGCTTGCCCAGCAACTGCAGAGTGTGAAAAGGCAGACGATGGGCAGACATACGCAATACATGGCCAAACTACCGAAGCCGTTGTATAGCGATTACCTCGGTCAAAGGACGACTGTGTGCATTCAACACACGACGATGAAGTTCATCGTCGTTTACCCGATGTTAACACCAGACTACTGAAACCCTTCGGAGATACCAATGATCGAACACAGTAAGTCGCCGATCTTCCTCAACCCCAACAGGCCATCCATTTACATAAATGACTACAAAACGTCCAAAAATAAAAGCGCAAAGTGGTGCTAACTGAAGGTGCATAAACGTCACAAGAAGCAAAAATTGAAACAAAAAGCCCCTTCTTGTGCATACCCCAAAGACAACATCACGTTTTCTATCAATGACAAATGCAGCATCTCATTGACGATGCATTATCCCACGGTATCCCCGGCCTATAAAACAACCTAAAGGTGAGTTTTCCTCCTTGTCGATTACACTTCCTGGAACGTTGGGGATTATGATGAAAATCGCTTGTCTCATAGCGACCTACAGTGGACATCATTTTGGTGCCGCTCATCTATTTTAAATGTTGCTGGTTCCCCAAACTCCGTCGGGCTTATGATCTTGCGATTTTTTCACTATTATTCGGTGCCGCACAGTAGCAACCGGAACCATGGCACAATAGACGACATGCTATTATAATCGTTCGGCCTTAAACAACAAGTCAAGTACACAAACTGCTGCATTTCTCCCACACGAAGACATTAATAGACAAAGAATGATTATACACAGTGGATAAAGAGTAGATCTACAGGAGCGGAAAAAAAGAACCCTCTAGTAGTCAACACCAAATGGAGTCTAAATGTACGAACGCACACATTCTCAATCACTGACGGCACAGAAAATGGCGACACGATCACCACTGTTCACGGTTCACTGTCATATCCTTCAGTGTCTCCAGTCAGCAAGTCGACAAGTCTTTCAGACCCCAACCACGAACGCGTGAGACACCTACTTTACCTAACTTCGCTGTACATTTTCTCATCCCACATGGCCACGTCATCTGTTGGCCTCCACATGGCTTCTTCCATTCCTTAGGAGGAACACAAATTAAGGCACGGTATGGTAGACGAATGTTCGTCATACACAACACGTGACACAACCAGCGTAGTCTACTAAGTTTCATACGCTGAAACAAGCTATTCTCACAAGTGGCACCCAATACCAGATTCTTAACCTCAATATTACTCACCCGGTCACTCCATCCAATCCTAGCCATACTACGTAAACATCGGTTGTCAAAAACCTCCAACCGACGAACATCGCCCATACGCATACTCCACGTCTCGCAACCGTACAACAGAACTGAACGCACTACAGCACAGTACACACGACCTTTCAACTTCAGCGAAATATCAGGCCGACGCCACAAGTGCTTCAATCCAGCGTAAGCTGCACGAGCCTTGGATATACACATACTTACCTCCACTCCCGAACTACCATCGTTAGACACAGCTACCAAGATACAACCGATACATAATCCTGTCCTACTATTCAACTGTGACATAAAAATGGTGGTATCGGTGAGATTTTATTAGGATCTGCGAATGATCAAAAATCAGGTCAACATGAAATTTGAAAGGGAACTCTAAGCAGCTCACCCGTATTTTTCTCCATGCTGAATAAGCAATCCATTTAGGTTTTCCTTTATTGTACTGCTAATGGTCGAGTAACGTTGCAAATATTCACGTCGAGGGAGACTGGATAGAGAAAAAGGACAGGTTTTCCGAATGGGACGAATCATTAGTTTTCTTATTGACATGAGGCATTTTTTTAAAATGAGACGACCAAAGGCCGTTTCGTGGGAGTCGCGTTGCGCAGAAAGACAGGATGATCGAAAAATACGCGTTCAGACTTTCATACGGGCTTTTCCGACTCCAGCAAACTCAGAAAGGAATAAATACCGAAAAAATGGCATCATCTACAAAACAATACAACGCAGACTTATTGAGGACTATTCAACTAAAACAAAGAGAAGAAATGACACTTACAACGGACTGGCGTTATTTCGGGTCAGGAATCTAAAGTTCCGCTGGCGAATTATTCAGCAGTAATGGAAAATTACATGCACCTATACAGGCACTGCTTGAATAGCTGCTGGACTAAAAGCCGTGGAGAAAATTCTACTACAACCGTCCTCTTACGCAGCCTTAGTTGGTGGGTTTTGATCGCCTTTGTTCACCAGTTCCTCAATTCACTAAGCCCCGTGCTCCCTAGATTGAAAATGTGAGCAATTCTCCGAATACAATCAGTTTTTCAGCTATGATGGTAAATCAAAATCCTGAAACACCGTCTCTGAAAAGGGAATTGAATCGCATTTAACCGTTATTGCCTAATCGTTTTACGAGCATTTTAGTAAGCATAAGTCAGCTTTCGGTCTTATGCTCTTACTGATAATTAATTAAATATCCCGGTAACGTCGTCCACGATATGAATTTTTCAAAAACCTCAAAGCCACCAGTGATTAATGATATTTTTCTGTTACCCACATGGTAACGTAAAATCCTACTTAGTTGCAGACTAAACCGACTTGCTGGGACACGGCTGCCGAACTCACCTTCCGTACCATATCAGTGCAGTGGATCCTATAATCCGTACTACGAACCTTTCACTAAGCTCGTGCTTCAAAACAAAGTTTTACTGTTCCCTAAGGGGTACTTTCTTTTTAAAAATATTCGAAAATCTGTTGTCGGTTGCAATTTACCTCGGTGGTTGCCGACGCCCGTCTCGGTTCTGCGTGGAAAGCACGTCCGTTAATCAGCCAAAGACCCCATATTAAGGGAAATCGTGCTGCTGAAAAGCAACGCCAAACATGCTAACATACCACCGTGCCGGATGCGAAGAAACACTGACTCTTTGTCGTCTGGGTGCCGAGCAACAATGAACCTCAACAATACCAATATTTCCGTTAGGCTTTCTTCAAGCAGCAGAACTAGCTCCAGTGACCGGTACCTTTCTCACCATATTACACGCTACAATAAAGAATTATATATACTCAAGGTGGACAGAGATCGGATCGAGAGGAGTGGGAACAGAAAAGAATGCTGCAGTGTCCAACACAGGGGATACAGTCTAACTGTACAATCGCACTTTTTTCAGCCATTCTAATTCGACGAAATGTGACAACACGATTCCCATTGTTCACGGCTCGCCGTCACACAAACTAGTGTCCTAAATCAAATGACAGAGGGATCTTTTAGACCTCAACTAGGAAGAGGTGAGACAACTACCTTCTCTAAGTATTCTGCACATTTCTCGTTTCACACTCCCACGTCATCGATTGAATTCGACATGGATTTTCCCACTGAACGTGACGAATGGTAAACAGAGCATGGTGAGGCAGATGGGTGTTCACTTTATACAACACGTGGTCAAAACAAAGAAGTTTACTAAGCCCGACACCTTGCGAAATAATATTCTTTGAATTCATACTCAATTCTCGATTTCTAACCTTATCATTTCGCACGGCATCATCTTATCCAATTCAAGCGGCCCTATTGAAAAAGCTCCCTATGACTCATTAGGTCCTTCTAACAAACTAGAAACGTACGTGGAAAGTGTAACAGCGACAAGGACGACTCGACTGTGAAGTGCAACAACCTATTATTCGGAAATTAGTGTTTCTAATTGATATTTTCCACTCGGGGATCACATACAACCCAATTCATATCCATTCTAGTGACGGTGAATGCATTTTTCTTTACCACGAGCCAAAAATGAACTATGGATGATACGCAGATTATTAATAGAAGAATTGATCCTCACAGCAAGCCGTACACATAAATGATTCCATTTTTATTTTTTCGCTTTCTTTTTTTTCCCGCGCTATTTTTCCTCGGCACATGGTTTGAATAGCATTAGGTTTTGTATCAAGTTGTTTACATATTAAACACCTATATACATATACATATACATATACATATACATATACATATACATATACATATACATATACATATACATATACATATACATATACATATACATACATATATATGTATGCACTACCTTGCACGATACTTCAATCACAAACATCTTGTCAATAAAAACTTTTAAGATCAGGGTCGATGCACTTTACCATATTCCATATAATCCGTGTACTGTTCATGCTTGCTGTCGCATGCCCCAGCCACCCACGCGCCTTTGGGGCAAACTAAAACAACTTGTTGGACTGACTTCACCTGAACTCGCCTAATGATAACGTGCAGCCATCACAATTAATAGGGGGGGGAGGAAATCTCCCCTGCAATGGATAGTGTTGTCTTCGGAAAGAATCATTTTCGTTGAGCTGTCGACATTCTGTTGCCGTTTCCGTATGAGGGGAATATGAAAGGCCGTGCTCACTGAAAAGCTAACCAAGGGAGAAGATTACTTATGGCGATTGTATTGTCATTTTCTATCGAATCAGAATGATTGAAAACACGTGTGTTTGTACAGTTAGACTGTGTTCCGTGTGTTGGCTGCATCAGCATCTTATCTGTTCCCGCCTCTGTAGGTCCACTCCCTGTTCCCCTTTGATATTCACTCTTTTTATCGAAACGCGTAACTCTGGGGAAAAGGCAGCGGTCAGTGAGGCTTGCCTTTTTGTTTAACGCTGAACGATGATGATAACGATAATAATGATGATGATGGTAACCGAAATATCAGCTCCGATCACAGCGACGAAACTGTTGCTAACAACAACAAATTCTCATCTAAAACGTCATAAACGGCAACGTTTTTTCGATTCACTCTGAAACATGCGCGAGTGTGAGATTTAAAAAATTGCTAACGTATTCATCATGGTTAAAACTAAGACTACTTCAAGACATGATATTTAATTAACTCGAACAACGAAGACTTACCCGATGTGTACCAAAAACTCTAACAGGCGCCTCTGTCCAACTTCAGTAAACAGCTTGAATCGGGATGCTGTCAGCATGGTTGTCTCCATAGTTTCTTTCAAACTCCAATGCTTGTAAAGCCAAAGCGACAATTCATCTTCAAATGTAACTTCCACTTTGGCTTTGTTTTCTTCAACCACACTGGTGGCTGAATGTGTCTGAACTGCGTGTCCAAGACGATTCACATGACTTTGGAGATAATCCAACTGGTCAATATAATGCTCGCGGTTGATAGAATGAGTAAGTAGCTGAGAGGTTTGGCCAACGATTGCGTACCTAAAGAGAATTAGTTACATTTGTTCAATAGTTGCTATCTGCGGCGGGAGGATTATCTGTGTGATACATATTCACTAAGTTCGCCGTTCTCAACTAAACAGCATCCAAAAGATCACATGTAAGTGGAAAAGTAAAAACTATGTGGTACATACTTACTACAGAAGGCCAAATATAACGGAGAAAATCGGAAGAACACCTTCTCAACATTTCAATCCGAAAAAGGTGACCAACAAGGCCAAAACAGTGAAATAAATAACGGAAAATGAACCAATAGGAGAGGAACATAGATGCATAACGGAGTTTACATAAGATGTTTAATTCATAGGTAGGAGGGATCTCCCAAAGCCGTTAGAGTCCATTATGCGGAGGAAACACGCAATCACCAGCCTGAGATTCGGAGTGACAATTAATCACAAAAGTTTCCAATAGTTCAAATCTGATAACTAGCTAGGCGATAAAGAACTGCCTTCTACTACCGACCTTTTCGGTCCAAGTCTGTTTACAAACTAGATATTATCAGACTCAAGGCGGAAATAAGGGGAAAGAAAGCATACGACATACCAAGTTCCCTACACGTGTTCCGATTCTAACTCATCGACTGCCCCGTGTAATTCATGGTCCGTCTATGGACGAGATACTAGCGGGTTATCAAAACCGCAGTAGAGAATTGTGCTACAGTCCCCTCAGAGACCTCGACCAAAAGACATGATCTGGAAGTGAACAGAATAGCTAGGAGCCAGCTAACCAAAGGAAACTGATAGTCAGTAGACCGATCAATAACCATTCGGGTCATTTCAGATCGCAGACCTAACCTCCGTCAGGATTTTAGTCGTTTCATTATACAAATTGATTTGGAGTAATAAGGCAAATCAAACAGTCAAATAACACTATAAGAAAGAATTGTGGAGAACATTTGCATATGTTTGATCGATGGTGGTCAGTTGGATTAAGCAACTGTCATTCGAGAAAATTCATTAGGTCCGAATCATAGATTCCCCGGTACCTTTGGTAGTACGCGGTTACTCGATGTCGTCCGGCTCGTTAATACACCTGACCTAATGAAGCTTTACGTGGCTCCACGCTACTCCGAGCTGCAGGGTCATGCCCGACGGGTTCCTGCTCCCTTCGTAGTGGGCCCCAGTGGCTATGCGGTATGCCTCTCCCACTGCACTCACGGTTCACGTATGTCACACGAACGTTGTTGATTCTGATTGGGATTCCCATACACTTCCCCAAAAATATAGGCCTCACATAACTGTGAATATCGATAGAGCCGATCTGGGAGCATGAGCATCATATATGCCAACCGTTCTAATCTACTCGAATTCAATGCCTGTTGCATTAAATGAATTATGGGAAACAATACTCTATCCCCAAGCCAGCATTCCAGATGCGACATTTTCATTATACCTTGCCAATAAAGCGAAGACAACAGTGTTTAAACGCAAAAAATCTTAATACACACGCCCTCAATGATCATGCTTCTGAGCCGCATACTAGGACCAACTTTACTCTTCTTGTGCATACTCAGCTTTTGATCGGTAACCGGATGTCATCCCAACCTCGCAGACGGCTCAAATTGGTGCCCGGAGACATTTCTTACCAATATAGATACGGCCGCCAGGTGAAATAAGACTACTGAAATAATTAAACCTACACACCTCACCTAATTCTTCCCCATAAAGAAAAATATCAATCTGAGCCTGAAACAGGATTTCATACGTCGAGGGCACGAAACGTATCTCAAACATACCCACACTATCGTTTATACCACCCAGAAAAACCTGTAACTTATTTGGGTCCTTACTTAAAAGCACAATGTCATCCGCATATTCCAAGTCACAATTTCTTGTCTGAACGAACATCAACGCCACTATCCTCACATGAGGATACGGCTATCTCCACAACTATCTCAGTGACAAAGCTGGAAATAAAAAGTGAAATCGGAAAATTCTGACGGACATAACTTTTCCTGATGAACTCAGGTAAAACTTTGTCTTAAACACGAACTCGAGTTTGGCTGCTCGTATACAGCATGATTACTTTCTCTGGCAAACCCTTTTGTGACGAGCAACGCCACAGAACTGTACCACCTTCGGATCATAAGAGAGACCGTAGGTTTGCGAGACGCGTGCCCGTTCTAACACCAGTGGTATCAAGATTTGATCGATGCAACTCCAGCTGAGTCGAAAACCAGCTTGATTCTCTCGGGCCTTTATCGTAGGTACTAGATGATCGGCGGGGGATAAATGCTTGCGACTCTTCGTGCCATACTCACCTAATTAATTCCTGCGATTCGCACAAGAGGACTGATCATTTTTCTTATGAATCTAGTCCACCCCAATCCTTAGTGCTTGGTTGCTTTTACAAATCAACTCAGCAGTCTCGTTAACCCGTGCTAAAACTTCGCTATACCTTGAAAAATGTGAAAACACCTTTTGGTCCGGTTGCGTCATCCATTCTCAGAAAACCTATCCGCCTGATGACCTACACTTATGATGGAGAACTGGTATCTAAATAAACGTTTTACTTACAGACATAAGTGAAGGGTCCACTGTAGTAGTGGGCAGAACAAACCGCCCCGTAAAATGCTCCTGCTCAAAATTTCAGAGAGAGTGAATCAGTGAGCCGTCGGAGTTATTGGTTACGTCCCTTACAAGAACCAGTCGGTAAATGCTGCAACTGGTAGACAATCGCAGCCTTTTCCATCTCCCTACTCGCCACTGCTCACGTCAGGTTAATGGCAGATGAACTGATGAAACAAGCTTCGAAGAAAAACATAAACAGTGCCAAAAGAAAATGGACGATGAAGCAACTGCTGGACAACTGGAAGGTTACAGCAGATCGGATGCCGAGAGTCATCGACTATTCAGATGCCCTATCTTGAACTCGATGAGGTAGGAGATAATTAGACGAGGCGCCGTCCCACTTGATTCTAGTAATCAAGCGTGAGAGGACAGCATAAGATGAGTAGGAACAAAGAAGGGTTTGTGGCAAAATAAGAAACTACTTTTCAGTGTGTTTCAGGCATGGGCGTAATAGAAGAGACGTGTTTCATAGTCGCCAGGGCCTAATACACGGGGGAGGACGGGCAACTGTGATCCTGAAACTCGGAGTGGAGTAGAACCACGAAAACTATCAGTAAGTTAAGTATTGTGACGAACCCGGTAATAGCAAGTCGCTATCTACCATACAGCAGGAGAAGCTAGGTAAAATATGAACGGTAAGCCCAGGATAACGAAGAAGTTACAGATAAGTCAAGGAGATAAAAGAAACCTGTGAACGGCAGATAGGTTGCACCAAAATGCAAATCAGCTGCGTCACTTCAATAAATACGCGGGATTACTAAATGACCGTCAGTACAAACTTCGACCCCGTCGTTCAATCGGCGTTTTATCGGCTCCCGTTTAACAAGCCTGATCAGCAGATCCCAAAAGATGCGGATACATACGACCCGTTTCGCCCGATGGCACAATAACTAACTGCCATAACTACTTGAGTTCAGCCTCTCAAAGCCTTAATGTGGTCGCAAGTAGCTTCTCGTTCTGAAGGCCAATCGAAATATCTCCAAGTGATTATGCGCCCAAAACGACTTCTGCTGAGGAAGTCCCACGCAGTCCACTCCTGAGGAGATGTGCTCCCTAAAGTGAGGAAACGGGGGGGGATGCTGAGCGATCTGTCATAGTCTATTTGAAGGAGATGGTCAAACCCTAATTCCAAACCAACCATGGGAACCTTACAAAGCACACCATTATATGGTCACCAGCATCTGTGGTGGAAGGGATTACTGAGCACCCAGGACGTCTAGGTTCAGCTGAAGGAGCATGAACACGACCATTAGTCATCGGTCCCTAGTGAATTATGGATTTCACCCCCAGTCCTGTTGCCTTGTGAGTTAAGATTCAGGAAGCCAAAGAATCAAACTTGTGGACCCCTTGGAAAACCCACTTTTGTCTGGGCAACTTAAAGGTACCCTGTCAGCAAAATGAACCATAGACTACAAGAAACTCGTCTTCTTCTATCACTCTCCTTCGGCGCTGCAAGGTCACGTGTTCATTCCCCGCCGAACTGGGAATCTGGTCCATCTCTCCCTCTCTTCACCAAACAGTCAAGACAGACAGTGCTCCAGTCCCAGCTTCGGTTTCTACCAGATTCCCGACAGAACCGTTTCCTGCAAGAGTGGTGCAACAAATCGGGTCACACAACACCTTCTTCCAATCCCGCCTAGGATTCAAAGTGGCCAACTTCAAGGTACGCACTTTTGTTACACAAACCGTGAAGTAAAATAGGAGTAGATCTCAAGACCAAAAGATATATAGCAATGAGCTTCCCCACCCAATTTGAAAAGAACTGGGGGAAGGTCGTCGGGACCGACTGCCTTTCCCCTCTTTAGAAGCCGAGTATTCGACTCCACTTCCACTTCCGTTGTGGGATCAAGTGACACCTCCCAAGGATTCACAGCTCCAGACCCTGGACTAAATACGTTAGCGTGTGGCCAGCTAAACTGATCCTTGAAATGCTCTGCCCAACGGTCCAGTCTTTCCTGTCTACCATGGATGAGCTCTCCATTCCAATCGCACACAACTTCACTAACCGAAGTTCGCCGGTGTCGCCCACCGCTGTCGCGTATAAGCTTAAACAGTCTTTCACTGTTACCTGAAGCGGACGCCACTTCCATCTCTTCGACTACCTTAACCCACCAGTTTCATGGTCATTCTTAAGGTTTATCGTCAACTGACGCTGCAACTGCCGACACAGCTTATTCACTTCCTTGCAGTTAGGCAGCTGGCGTTTTTCCTCCATTAGACCCAGCGACTTTAGAAGGCCCTTTCAACAAATTCGCGCCACTGGATCATAAAAGCAGAAGTTTGCGAAACGATCTGCAAAGCCGATGGAACGCCAATAACCGATTCGTCCCGTAAAAAGGATCACTGGACACAGCACTCCCACTTTCAACTTAGCTGCTCATAGGTTACTTCTAATGTGAATAGAACTTATGGACTCTTTTTGTGGCTTTTGTGGCTGACCGAAGCAGTTTCAGAAAGAACTTCGAAAACCCAAGCAATACAAATCATACGGATCAGACGACATCCGTGCGTTTTCTAAAAATCAAGGGTCGGTTCTATTCAGAGAACTGGCATCCCTGTTTTCAAAACTTTGGGATTTATGGGGTAGATGACAGAAGAAATACTCCCGAGTTGGCAGGTAGTCGTGCCACTTTATGACATCTTCCACCTCTTTGGCCCGAATCGGACACTGCGGCACCTGTCTCTAGCCGTTACTTCGGGAAATCTCGTAGACCCCAACCTAGTAGTCTTACAGCGTGTCATTGACTGGACATTTCGAACCACCTTCCAACCATTAAGTCCCTCGAAGAACACCGAACAATGAGGTGGTCTTTCTGATGGCATCAACAAAATGTCCCAAAAAACTTTAACCTATTCTCATGCAGTGCCTGTTCCAAGGAGTAAACCTTAGGACCCAATACCTTACACCTTACAGCGGTGCTCAAACACCAAAAGCATTTGCGAATCTTCTGCTCTCAACGGTCGCGCTGAGCAGCCGAATCAGACAGACGTTCGACGGCAAGTCGGGTTTGTAGCCCGTGTCAATAGCTGTTGAGCTGCAGCAAAAATAGCACTAAAACTAAGGCATAGTCCAAATCGATGCACGTGAACCAGCACGACCCAAATCATTCGTTACTAATTCGTGAAAGTAATATCCGCCAACAACATGCCGGACTTCGTCCAGGTCGAGGTTGCATCGACCAGATATTCACTCTCCGGGAGCCACTAGAAACGCGCCACACACTACCGCCCCATGATCGTAGTCTTTCTGGACTTGAAAGGCGCATTCGACTCAGTGGATCAGACAGCACCATTCAGTGATCTCCATCGGAAGGGTATGCCAGAGAAGTTCCTAAACCTGCTGCGAGAATTGTATATGCGATTATACGGTGAACTACCAAGTTCGTTCGAAATGACTAATGGCGTTCGACAAGTGTCCCATCTCTCTATTCTGATTCAACTTTTTCATGGACGAGGTGGTGAAAAATGCTTCAGGTCTCCGGGATGTAGGAGTAGAACTGGGAAGATATGTGACCTAGACTACGCAGACGATGTCGTGCGTCTGGTCGAACTCGTGGACCATGTACAATGCGCACTAGATCGACTCTAGAAGTCAGCTGCTCGGTTTGGCGTGTGCTTTACACCTTCAAAGTGTAAAGTGCTGTTACAGGGCTGAATATTCACTCTTTCTATAGAAACTCGTTACTGTGGGAAAAGGCAGCGGTCAGTGAGGCTTGCCTTGCTGTTTAACGCTGAGCGCTGATGATGATCATCATCATCAAAATGTAGTCATCTATCCGCAACCTGATTAATCCGAATAGTATACAACTGTCCTTGTTCTGCCGGATAATTACATTTAGGCCGGTTCCCTTATATGTCACACCAGGTAACTGTTCTGAGCATTAAAGGGAAGAAATCAAGCAGAAATTAAATGAAGGGCCATTTTATGATTCAACATTCTTACTGCGGCTTCAACTTATTGGGACTCTGTTGTAGGCGGTGACCAACAGAATCCAACAAGACCTAGTTTGCTGGAAAAACTGGTTTAACCCGTTGATATCGGAAATCAGCATCCGTGACCGTTTAGATACCTGTGTTGAATTTGTTAATTTGCCGTGAATAATACGACAAATTTATCGCATAGTGAATCTCTGCTGCCTTCCTTTCAACGAATCGACCTGGTCCTACTGTCATTAGATTCAAGAAGCGACCCAACAAAACGCTTGGTTAATACAACAAAATGCATTTAAACTATGAAGGCACTGTTTGTGTCCTTTATATTTGATATAAAATATTACCGAATGTCCGTGATTTTTGCCTGTTATTGTTGAGTAGTGTCAATTGTCAATTCCCCTCAGCAACGAATTAGAGGACCGCACTCAACAGCTCCTGGTACTTAGATTGAATGGGATAGAAAGTGGTGGTTTCTGACTGGTAGAACACCTAAGGCGTGTATGTGAAAATACGCCAGTAACTGACAGTCAACGTCCCACCTTCAATAACCCCGTTGGAATTAGTAACCGTCAGTCGTCACCAGACCTGATGTTTTAATGCAAAGGTCATCTACAGCATCGTCCGACGTCCCTAGGCCAAGATCCTCCCAACTTGTTGCGCAGAACAGCAGTAACGTTTGATGCCGATGTATAGGAGCAGTCTAATTTATTCCGAATCGCTTGTTTAACAAACACCGACCGCCCAGCGCGGACGTCATCTGTAAGTTACCCTTGTACATGCTCCTATGAAATATATCAAATTCGAATCCACATCATTATATTCATTTAACGCAGCAGAGCAAGTTGAACTGATCGTGGTTATTTTCAATGAGTTACACCCTCTCGCCATTGGCCGCACTTCACTGTTTCTCAGCAAACTGGTCGACAGGTGTTTCCGACCCCAACGACGAAGACAAGACACTTGCTCTACCTGAATGTGTTCTACATTTTCTCATCCTAAGATCTCACGTTATCTGGTGAACGAGTATTCGTCACATGCAACACGTGGCCTAACCGACAAAGTCTGTTAAGCTTCAAACATTAAGATAGGATGTCTTCAGAAATGTCACTTAATACCACACTCCTGACCTGCACATTACTCACGCGTCCACTTCGCTCACTCCTAGCGACACATTTTTATGAAGTGCTGGAAGACTGAGTTTAGTAGAAGGGACGTTCCATAGCCAATAGAATCTACTAGACGCAGAAGGCCGGCAACCTTGATCCTGAAACTTGGAGTGGCAGAGAACCACATAAAGTTGCACTAGGTCAAATGTGGTAACGAGCCAGACGATAGCGAGTTGCCATCTACTACCATTGACCGACAGATCTGGGATCTCTGGCTCTGACACCTGACCACCTCTACGAAAACACCGGCGGTCAGAAACCTCTATGCGACGAACACCTGGAGGAGACAAATTCCATGTCTCGCAACCATTCAGCAGAACTGAATGCACTGCGGCACAGCACACACGACCTTCCAACTTCAGTGAAATACCGAGCCGACGACACTAGTGTTTCAGCCCAACGAGCGCCACTGGAGCCTTGAATATATGCATATTCACCTCTCTAATCGCGCTACCATCGTTGGACACGTAGCTGCCGAAGTGACTGAAACGGTCCAAAAGCGCTAGTTCATCTTCATCCAGTATCAGGTTTGGGAATACTGTCCAGTCTTGCAAAGACACTTACCACTTTGAAGGTGCAAAGCACACGCCGAATCGAGCTACGGATGCCGCGAGGCTGCCTAGTGCACGCTATGCATGTTGTGAAAATTCAAACAGGGACAAAACGCCGTCTGCGCAATATCGGTCACAAACCTCACCGTTTGCCAATTCGATACCTAAATCTTGCAGACCTTCTAAAGCATTCTCCATTACGTCGCCCATGAAGGAGTTAAAAAAGAATACTTCAAGTCCTTTCGAATGAACTTGACAATTTACCATACAAACCCCATGCGGCCATATGCATGCGCGTGCAATCCTTGTAGCAGATTTAAAAACTTCTCTGGTGTACTGCTCCGGTGAAAATCACTGAAAGGTACAGTCATCATCATCATCATCATCGTTCAGCGTAAAACAGCAAGGCAAGCCTCACTGACCGCTGCCTTTCCCCAGAGTTACATGTTTATATAGAAAGAGTGAATATCCAATGGGAACAGGGAGTGGATCTACACAGGCGGGAACAGATAAGATGCTGCTGCAGCCAACACACGGAACACAGTCTAACTGTACAAACGCACGTGGTTTCAGTCATTGTGATTTGATAGAAAATGATAGCACGATCGCCACTGTTCACGGTTCACTGCTACATCACTCTGTGTCTCCAGTCAGCAAGTCGACAAGTCTTTCAGACCCCAACCACGAACGCGTGAGACACCTACTTTACCTAACTTCGCTGTACATTTTCTCATCCCACATGGCCACGTCATCTGTTGGCCTCCACATGGCTTCTTCCATTCCTTAGGAGGAACACAAATTAAGGCACGGTATGGTAGACGAGTGTTCGTCATACACAACACGTGACACAACCAGCGTAGTCTACTAAGTTTCATACGCTGAAACAAGCTATTCTCACAAGTGGCACCCAATACCAGATTCTTAACCTCAATATTACTCACCCGGTCACTCCATCCAATCCTAGCCATACTACGTAAACATCGGTTGTCAAAAACCTCCAACCGACGAACATCGCCCATACGCATACTCCACGTCTCGCAACCGTACAACAGAACTGAACGCACTACAGCACAGTACACACGACCTTTCAAATTCAGCGAAATATCAGACCGACGCCACAAGTGCTTCAATCCAGCGTAAGCTGCACGAGCCTTGGATATACACATACTTACCTCCAATCCCGAGCTACCATCGTTAGACACGCAGCAACCAAGGTAAGTGAAACGGTCCACCATTGTTATTTCCTCTCCATCCAGTATCAAGTTCCGCGCTGCTGTCGTCCAGTCCTGTAACAGTACTTTGCACTCTGAAGGTGCAAAGCACATGCCCAACCGAGCAACCGATCTCGACAGTCTATCTAGTGCCCGTTGTGCATGGTCCGCAGACTCGAACAGGCACACGACGTCGTCTGCGTAATCTAGGTCGCACAGCTTTCCTCCATTTCCCAGTTCGACTCCTACGTCCCGGAGACCTCCTAAAGCATCTTCCATCACCTCGTCCATGACGAAGTTGAACAAGAATGGAGAGATGGGACACCCTTGTCGAACGCCGCTAGTTGTTTCGAATGAACGTGGCAGTTCACCGTATACCCTAACGCGACCACAGGTAGGCGAGTACAGTGCTCGCAACAGGTTCACAAACTTCGTTGGCATACCCTTGCGGTGGAGAGCACCCAGTAGTGTCTCCACGTTCCAAATATCACGAAGCAAGGAGGTAAGTGATTTCATCAGCACTTCTCCACCCAAGTTGAAAAGAACTGGGGGAAGTTCTTCGGGACCGGCAGCTTTTCCCCTCCTCAGAAGCCGAATATTCGAATGCACTTCCACTTCCGGTGTGGGATCAAGCGACACCTCCCAAGGATTCACGTCGGACTAGATACGATAGCGTATGGCCAGTTAAACTGATCCTTGAAATGCTCTGCCCAACGGTCCAGTCTTTCCTGTCTACCATGGATGAGCTCTCCATTCCAATCGCACACAACTTCACTAACCGAAGTTCGCCGGTGTCGCCCACCGCTGTCGCGTATAAGCTTAAACAGTCTTTCACTGTTACCTGAAGCGGACGCCACTTCCATCTCTTCGACTACCTTAACCCACCTGCTTTCGCGGTCATTCCTAAGGCTTATGGTCAACTGATGCTGCTACTGCCGATGCATCTTATTCATTTCCTTGCAGTTAGGCAGCTCGCGTTTTCGCCTCATTAGAATTAGCGACGCTTGAGAGATCCAGTGTTTTTGATGAATACTAAATCTGGGACCGCAGGCGAAATTCGCTGCCAAACGCATCGCCTGCTTAATTTGATCCCACTGATCGTCTACATTGCCACTGGTTGCAGTTCTTAGTTCCTCGGACAATTTCTGTTCGTAGCTGTTGCGAACATCCGAATCGGACAAACGTTCGACAGTCAATCGCATTTGTGGCCTGCGTCGATGGCCACTCAGCTGCAGCGAAAATCGCATTAAAACTAACGCATGGTCTGATTCGACGTACGTGGTCCAGTATGATCTACAGTTCTGGACGGAACCGCGCCAACGGTAGCTAACTGCAATATGGTCAATCTGGCTCAAAGTACCTGTCGAGTCAGAACGCCATGTCGCTGTGCGACGCGAACTGTGTCGGAAATTCGTACTAGATAGGAATAAATGATTATCTGCACAGAATTGGAGAAGTCTTTCTCCGTTGTCTGTTCGCTGTGCAGGCAAGGCACATCGCCCACCTAAACAGGACTCCGATGCATTCAGTTTGCCAACTTGTGCACTAAAGTCACCTGCTACCACTACAATGTCAGAGCGTTTGCTCTTCCGAACAAGAGTGACGTCTTTCTCCAAATCAGTGCTACAGTCTGTGGGAGCGTATGCCGAGATAACAAATAAACTACGCTTAACACCACTATCCTTTCGGACGCTAACTGATCCCTGCAGTCTCATGGCACAAAAGCGACTGTTGACTGGGATCCAATCTAAAAGGGCTGTTTCAGTCTTCTCACTCAAGACTTCCTACACCACGTTGACCCACAGCTTGAGCTGCTTCGTCTCCTGAAGTGCGAAGAAAATATCTTGACGAGACGTTTGGCGCAGTTAGCTGAATTACTCTACTCGAATCCTGAATTCGTGTTTCATTCACGCAGCAGACATCAATCGAAAGTGAGTCCACTGTCCACTGTCAGAGCCAAACACGCCTGTTGGCCATCCTGCATTAAAGTGCGCACATTGAACGAACCCAGATTCAGAGGCTGACGAGGCTTGAGAAAATGTGAGCTGACAGATTGAAAACCACCTACTACACTGCTTGACAATAAACCACTGCGAGTATCGGGCGTGTTATCAATGGAGATACTATGGGGAGGCAGAAGGGTAAAATATTGGGTTGGAGACAGAAGAGACAGGTTGAATAAAAGAGAAGGAACTCTGAGCAGTAGCATATTTATCACTACCCACCCCACATTTGCTCGATGCAATGGGCAGCGCGGTCCTGATTATCCTGCGCGACGACCGATGCAGTATGGAATTATTTGTAGGCGTGCAACTCATGGGGATTGATGGACGGGTACTGCTAGGGAGTCCAGCCACTAAGCAGAAGAACGATTAGGGCTCTCAACCAAAGCCTTTGGTTCTGACAAGAACCTGACCGCAAGGCAGCGGGGTACATCTGAGTGGGCGCCCATCTACTTGGATCAATTAGTCTTCCACTCCTATTTCCGACTGAGCTGCTAACTCAGATCAACCCCCAACTTGGAGGACCAGGAGACGATTTCGTCAGGCCTCTACCCATTGACCTTCCAGGCATGATTGGATCTCCGGCTTGAGATAGGCCATCCTGTATAGCTCGTTGGATCATGGGGGCACGCAAGCCGTCACACCACGTCAAGGTGTAGTCTCGTTGTGACAGGAAAGGTACAGTACGGTCGACTAAGTCGAACGGGTATTTCAAGTCTAGAAAAATTACGATTATTGGGCGTCGGTGTGTGACGCGTTTGGGGTAATTGGCGGAGAGGAAAAATCTGGCTTGCTGTTCACCTACGTTATCCTCGCGAATAATACGAAAAGACTATTGTCTGACAGTAACCGCGAGGTAAGGAAATTACTTAACTTGGCAAATAACGACGAACTTATGTTACATTCTTCCCCCACTCCCTGGGCAAGCTTAGCATTGCTGTTATGATTATTCTTACCGTTTCTTAGATATATTTTTCAATACATCCTTTGCTAATCTCTTCATTGTCCCTTACTTGCACCGCTAGTCATCTTCACGCAGCGTTAGCGAGGCTGTTTTATAAGCTGTACAGTGTTGCAACCGTGGCTTTCAAAACCAATAATTCAGTGTTTGAAGGCCAGCAATTACATCGTCATCATCATCGTTCAGCGTTAAACAACAAGACAAGCCTCATTGACCGCTGCCAGTCCCTAGAGTTACATNTCGATTAGAGAAGAACTAACCATTGGAAACCGTTTCATTTACCCCCGGAGTTGCTTGGCTAAGGATGATTGATTGCACGTCATTGAAAGTGAGCACGCGCATATCCAAGGTTCGAGCGACATATGGTGTACTGTGTGTTGTACTTATGGTACCGATCTGATATTTCACTGAAGTTGAGAATTCGTGTATCCTATCGCAGTGCGTTCAGTCATCGTCATCATCGTTTACCGTTAAACAGCAAGGTATGCTTCAATGACCGCTGACTTATCTTCAAGGTTACATATTTCGATTGAAAGGGTGAATATACATTTGAATAGGGAGTGGACCTACACAGGCGGGAAAAGATAAGAATGCTGTTGTAGTCAACACCTGGAACACGGTCTAACTGTGTAGGCGCACTCTTGCAATCATTCGGATTCCACAACACGATCGCCACTGTTTACGATTCACTGCCTATCCTTCCCTGTCTCCAACCACCTAGTTAACGGGTCGTCATAAAACTCATCTTTTTGTGTGTCAATGCTACAGTCTGTTGGGGCGTATACGGAAATGACAAACTGCGCTTAACACTACTATTCTTCCAAACGTCGACTAATCCTTCCAGTCTCATGGCACACAAGCGACTATTAACCGTGATCCGGTATAAAATGGCCGCTTCAGCCTTCTCATTTAAGACTATTCCTACACCGCGTTGCCCCAAGGCTTCAGCTGTTCCGTCTTCTGAAATGTGCAGGAAATATCTTGCCGAGACATTAGGCACAGTCAGTTGAATTATTCCACCTGAATCCTGAATTCGTGTTCACTGACACAACAGATGTCAATCGAAAATGAGTCGTCCACTGTCAGAGCCAAACACGCCTGTTGGCCAGCCTGCATTAGAAAGCGCACATTGAGGAAACCGAGATTCAGAGGCTGATGAGACGTGAGAAAATGTGAGCTAACAGACTGAAAACTACCTACTACACTACTTGATAGTGAACCGTTGCGAGTATCGGGCGTGTTATCAGTGGGGACACTATGGGTAGGCAGAAGAGGTAAAGAGATTGGGTTGGAGACAGAAGAGAAAGTTTGAATAAAAGTCAGAGAACTGTGAGCAGTAGCATAATTATCACTACCCACACGACCTACGCTCGATGTAATTACGCCGAGGCATAGCTGAGTGGAAGCCCATCTAGTTGGATCAATTATTCTCCCACTCGTTTTTACGACTGAGCTGCTAACTCAGATTAACTCCCCCTCGACTGGGAGGACCAGGAGACTACTTTGTCAGGCCTCTACCCATTGACCTTCCAGGCATGATTGGATCTCCGGCTTGAGATAGGCCATCCTGTATAGCTCGTTGGATCATGGGGGCACGCAAGCCGTCACACCACGTCAAGGTGTAGTCTCGTTGTGACAGGAAAGGTACAGTACGGTCGACTAAGTCGAACGGGTATTTCAAGTCTAGAAAAATTACGATTATTGGGCGTCGGTGTGTGACGCGTTTGGGGTAATTGGCGGAGAGGAAAAATCTGGCTTGCTGTTCACCTACGTTATCCTCGCGAATAATACGAAAAGACTATTGTCTGACAGTAACCGCGAGGTAAGGAAATTACTTAACTTGGCAAATAACGACGAACTTATGTTACATTCTTCCCCCACTCCCTGGGCAAGCTTAGCATTGCTGTTATGATTATTCTTACCGTTTCTTAGATATATTTTTCAATACATCCTTTGCTAATCTCTTCATTGTCCCTTACTTGCACCGCTAGTCATCTTCACGCAGCGTTAGCGAGGCTGTTTTATAAGCTGTACAGTGTTGCAACCGTGGCTTTCAAAACCAATAATTCAGTGTTTGAAGGCCAGCAATTACATCGTCATCATCATCGTTCAGCGTTAAACAACAAGACAAGCCTCATTGACCGCTGCCAGTCCCTAGAGTTACATGTTTCTATAAAAAAGCGAACATCCAAGGGGAACAGCGAATGGACCTACACAGGCGGGAAAAGATAAGACGTTGCTGAAGCCAACACACGGAGCAGTCCAACCGCACAAACACACTTTCGATCGTTCTGATTACGTTTAAGTATTCTACCGATGCTGCCATGGAACCAAACTTACCAAAGCAGGCAATTGTTCTCTTGAGAAAGCCGCCAGGCAAGATCAAAAAGGACGATTGACGATGAAACAGTAAGATAAGAAAAGCTCTCATAATCCATCAAGATATCACGTCTTTTCCTGGACCAGTTCCGTTTTTCTACCCGCCTCTCGATTGCCTCAGAATTCAAGCGCTTGTCCCCATTTTCGCCTTCGCCATCTGACTCATCGTCACTCTGTAGGTAAGCCATATATCGAAAAAAAAACTTACCGAAGACTGCCGAAAAACGTCTTCAAATTTCGGCACGTCAGATGTGTCCTCGTTTAGACAGATAAGCTTCACTTGACGTTGGTTGTAGAAATTGTTGACGTGAATTGGACGATGACTGCAAATAAATTAACCATACGGAACAATACCTGTCACAAACATAAATAATTGCACGCTGAGGAGGTTCTAAAGCCTCAACAATGTCAAAATTGGCACCACAATTGATAAGAACGACATCCTCAAACTGCAGGAAATGAGTAAATGCGGTTAACTAACCGAATCTTTGCGAAGGCCGTAAGATGCGCGCAAGTCCTTTTTATCGGAGATAACTAACAAGGTGTATAAAATTTCTTTGCAGAGAAAAAGTTCCTGCAAACAAAAGGCTATTCGGATACAGTTTCATTACCTTTAAGATTTTCCAAGCACAAAGACCGTCAACATCAGGTACCACATAGACCAGCACACGCTAAGTACATCCATCAGAAGAAAACGAAGTAAACATACTTTCCCAAGTAGATCGTGGTAAAACTCGGAGCGAGGATCCTTCACCACAACCATCCGCAACCCCGGCTATGGAAAAGGAGGAAACGGCGGAAGTCTGACGGCGAGGCAAAAATCACCAACCTCGAAAAACTTGAAGCCAACGCAACACAGTGTGAAAAGAACTACAGACCTGAAAACGGAATTTGGTGATACGGATATATGCCAGCACAGTGCCAAGCAGTCAATGGGTGGCCCATACTACAACATCTACAGACAAAACACCATTATTTCCAAAATCAAGGTCACGGTCAATAGCAGCGCTCAATTCTGCCAGGCACAACAGGTATGCAGCTAAATAACATTGTTCATTTGCTTGCACCTTCATTCCAGTAAGTATTTGCTTCACTGAGCAACCGAAAGTCAGATACGAAGCAGCGTCCACTTTATAAGACTGGTTAGAAGACTGAATGTTCAAAGATAAATTATGCAGCCAATTAGTAAAGCCCAACTTGAGAAGGGCGGGTGGAATCTAAAGTGCCAAACGACCATCGAGAATTCTCTCGAGAGCAAATGCAGAAGTACCCATCCAAATCTGCTGACGCTACGAACCCCCAAGTGCCTCTGGTTCTAAGGGAACTCAGCATCCCAAATGAAAGCCACGCTTAGCTTCATGCAATACCTGAAACCATTTCCGGCTGCAGTTCCAGTTCCAGTTACATCACAGAAATATACGGTGAATTGCCCGATCGCCCAAGTTCTCGCACCGAGATCTTCTTGGATCAGTCGATGCCTTGACATTAGAAGGGTGGAAAACCCTCCCCAGTTCCCACAAGTGGAGGAAACAATTAATGGGGTGCTTTCATCCCGACCATCTCCTCAGCTCCAGTATTCACACACATTGTCCTTTCCAAACATAAACAGCCATGTATTGGCTAATTCCCCTCTAAATCATCGCACTGACCCCACCCCGACCACTTTCTGTAACTTGATCCAGCCATTCACCACTCATATGGCAAACGATTTGCTTCTCAGACCTAAGGTTATGGATACTGGCACAATTATTTTCCCTTTTTCTCTTGGTGTTTTTTCCCCGTTATCTGCAGTAGGGCTCCACGGCGACCCCATATTTTGGCCAGACCCTTAATGATCTTGAAGGCCTGTGTTAGGTTACCCCTCTTCCTACTTATTTTCGGAGAGCACAAGGTAAGCGCCCTCATCCTCTGCTCATATCTTATGCGCCTCAAATTTCCAACCCAGCGTTGAAAAATACGCTGAACCTGTTCCAGCATTTTACCATTTCTTACCGAATACTGTCTTCATGCCTGGACACAGTATTCCACGTGCGGTCGGACGAATGCCTTGGACAGCTGTAGGAGAACGTTGGTTCTCCTATATCCAACGGTCCTCTTAAGTTGGCGTAGGGCACCCCATGTCTTCTTGGTCGCCTTCTGATATTGCAAACTGGGTATGAAGCCCGCACTCACGACAATCCTGAGGTCTCTTGTCCTCTGAGACCGTTCCATCGCGACATAATGCCCAGGTGGACCCATATGGCGAGGAAAATTCGCTTCTCCTTTCGTGAGTCCCTGAAGCTTGCTCAAGTTCAACAGAAGATCCCAGCTCACCGACCACTGGTAAACTTTATCCAGATCCCTCTGGATAGCCTCACTGTTTGCTGTCCGTAATAGTTTGATGTCGTCGACAAACGTGAGACACGGATTTTCCAAACCACTGGCTATTTTGTATACACACATAATGAAGAGCAGTGGCCCTAAGACAGACTCCTGAGGCACTCCGCTGTGTATCAATCCTTTGTCCGATAGACACCCCTCGACTCTCACTCTGAGAGATCGGCCCTTTAGTCATTGTGCTATCCAGTTCTTTATCTTTGCACCAACTCTGAAAACCTTCATTTCCTGGTCAAGAAGCCTGTGGTTCACGGAATCAAAGGCATTCTGAAAGTCCAGATAGCAGAATTCTACCCGTTCGCCCCTGTCAATTCCAATTTTAAATCTTCCAAGAAGCTTGCGAGTTTGTTTAGACAGGAACGTTTGTGCCGAAATCCATGCCGCTGTATCATCATTAAGTTGCTAGCCTCTCGGTGATTGACTACTCTGCTTCAAAGGGCTCTTTCAAGAGTTTTCAGGATGATGGATATCAGGCTCACCGGTCTATAGCTACCACAGCTGCCTCTGTTCCCGTCTTTACGCGCCGGTATGACGGTCGACGTCAACCAATCCGCGGGGAGCCGCCCCTCGTTCAGCGACGCGATAAAAAGCTGGATGCAAGGTTTCACCAGGACCTCCACCAGCTGCTTTACTGCCCCTGGGTGGATCCGAACAAGCCCAGCTGCTTCCGACGAGTCCATTTTTGTTAGGCTGTCCCACACTTCTTCCTCCGCCATCGTTCCTCCAGCATCTCCACCAAAAGAGTGACAGGGTCTAGCGGTAGTCCCTGTGTCCCTTGATCCCGCCCGTATACTGCCTGGAAAAATTTCAACGGACGGTTGGCTTTCTCCTGCCTGTCGGCCGACCCAAGTCCCTGGTGGTTTTCCCTCCACCTACGGTCGTTCGCAAAACAGCCTTAGACTGCACGTAGTTGTAATAGGCTTTGGGGTTCCTTTTAGCGGCTCCAGCGATCTGCACCTTGTGGGCGGTTCGGCATTGTCGTTGGATGCGAAACATTCTCTTTCTCTCCGCTACTTACCTTAGGTAGTCTCGGTAGCCCTGTGTCCATATATCTCATGAAAGCCCTGCGTTACCACCTTCTGGCTCTCGTGATCCTACTCCTCCACCATGGTGGTAGCCCCTTTCGCTTGCTTCTGTGGAGGGGTGAAACCAAATCTGTTATTGGTAACAGATTGCTCATGCTTGCCTCCCACTGACAGTCCACGAAGTTGTTACCTCTCTCTACATCCCACCGAGTTTGGTGACCCAGGTCCAGCAGCCCACCTTTATCCATCCCTGAGAAGTTCCTGCCATATTTATCGGAGGCTACCAGTCCCTGCAGGCTCAGTTGCATACGGATCACGACGTGGTCACTCCTGCCTATTGGATCTTCCGACACAAGACTCCCTATATCATTCGGTGTTCTTGTCAGCACTAAGTCAAGGGTTGAAGTAACTTTGACGAATCTCCATCTAGTCGCTTGGGTGACGTATTAAACATCCCACTCTCGTTCATAAACTGCAGGAATCAGTGCGCAAGTGTGCCTTCCTCAATTGTCTCCCAAACCCAGTCATTCCCAGGGGCTTTGAAATCTCCCAGTTTGAGAATCTTGCACGCAGATCATGCAGCCACACAGACGAAGAGAAACAATTCCTCGGCCTCTGGTTCACTGCTACAACGGAGATCCTCGAGCTACCAGTTACGGTGACGACTACCAGGGCCTGTATGTTTGTGGTATGCAGCTTGTGGCCCTCCTGCGGCTAGTACTTTTCGGCCACTAGCGTCAAGGCCCCACCTCCTATTCTCCCATCCTCTCTCCATCCTAAAGAATGAATAATCCCGAACTGTCAAATTGCTGTCATCTCCTAAGGCCGCAACCAGGTCTCAGTGGCAGCCACCACAACTACATCCAGAATCCTGAATTGCAGCTCTGGCCGCTTATTATCCAGTTTTGCAGTGTTTGTGTAGGCCACCGTCATAAATCCCGCCCTCCGTCCATTCGGCCGCTTAACGGACGGGAGTGTAGCATTCTGGAGACTTACTCCCGAGACCCTTGCCCGTATTTTCGCGCGATGGTCAAGATCTTTACCCTCACCCCCGACGCTCCTATACCCATTATTTTGGTTATTCCGGTGTATGGCAGTCACTGGGGTCGGGTCCAGGCTTAGTGACCCGAAGTGCACCCGCCCATTACCTTCACCTCCAGCCCTGCTGCACGGAGTGGTATTCGGCTGCCCTCCCTCACCCAACTTTTAGATAATCAATTTGGGCAATTGCAGCCTCGATGTTTATGATCTTGGCTATCCCCCTTTGCATCCTTAGCCTTGATCCACTTTATTGCAGCATCATCCGGCATTATGGTAATCACCCCCTGGTAATCGTCTTGTTTCTATCAGCTGATGTCAAATAAGTGTCCCTATGCCGTGGATTGGCGAATTCCACCAGCTTTGGACGTGGGTCCCGGCATCCAGAGTCACTGACTCCTTGCCATCTTCAAAGGCAAACTACCCATTTGATAGCAATATTTTCCGGAATTTCCACCGTTCGGAGCAGGTTCTCTACGTGGTACCTTTCCCTCTACTCTCCCTCCTTCACGAAGTGCTCCGGGATCCAGTGGATTATGATATTGCGAGTTCTACCCAACGCAGTGTCACTGGATTTTTGGACGCTATTGAGCTCCCGGCTCATCTGGTGTAGGGTCTGCTATTCATCCTTCAGCCTTGCACTTATTTCCGAGCATCTCATGGCCGGGCCGATGACCTTTGTTACTTCTTGGGCTCCTATGCTCGCGCGCCTGCGACCCCTTTTAATAGTTCCCTTCCCTTTTGCCTCTTTTTCTCCTCCCTGCTTGCTCCTCCTTCGTGCCTCTGGTCCTCCTTGAGATAGCGTTTTTGCTTTACCGCCAGCCACGCGTACATTCTCCGAAGATTTGATGACCTTCGGCTCAATTCGGTCAGCTGAGCCTACGGTAGTATTCCCTTGCGTTACTGCCGGTGCCGGTGCCAGATCCTCTTCCGCCTGGTTTTCCTTAACCGCTGCGGCCTTTAGTAAACCATTTAAAGCAGTGACCCCCCGCTTAACGCTCCCCTAGCCATCTGCCTTCGGCAAGGTTTGCCGTTGGCCTAACTGAGTGTTTCCTATAATGGCCCTTTGTATGAGCTTCTTGCAGGCTAGACAAACCAAGCAAAGCGTTTGGTATTGACAGTAGAGCCCGTAAATATCCTTTCAGAGGCCTCCAGGTGCACAGTGGAATCATCTGCTACACTTGTTGCACTGAATCCCTGCTACCACCTTGTTCTTTGGGGCGATTAGGTCTCCCACACTACGCACCTTGCCCAGGGCTTTGCACTGAGCTTCTGGTCTGTAATCCCTTCATAATCGGCCTATCAATTAATTGTGAAATCCCTGATTCAAGCAAAATTGTGGGCAAAGATACCCACTCCCAGCTCGAGTCGAAAAGATTGGTCGTTCAGAAGCAAAATCCATTAGGTCATCAACCTTGATGCACACTTTATCCCCGACTGCCTACGTACGTTCCTGGATTCTCGACTCATTATCTTCCTGGTGTATACGAGAAGGCAACGCCGCGGCGTAGCGCGTTTTGCCTTTTGACCTCAGGCAGCCTATGAAATTGTTTGTTGAGGAAAAGAGGTAAAGTAACGGGGGAACAGCTCAGCAAGACGTGAAATACTGCCTCCCCCTCACCGGCAACTCCCTGCGAGGAACCAACAGATGCTCACTCTTTTCCAAGGTTGCCATCGATGAAAAAACGTCCTAGCAATTTGAAGACGGATAGTCGATTTGTGTTCATCCCCCTCTAGTCTCAAATTCATAATTAATTAACGAAAAGTATCCTGCATTCCATAGAATTAACATCAACGTAGGCGTTTAATAGAGCCCGCACCAACTTGGACAGCCTCCATTTCAGTTCACCTGGCGCAGATCGGAAGTGACTCGTATGATTACGCAAACCGCTTGGGTCCGAAATCCACCTCCGCATGTGCCATTCTCTGCACTGAACTTATGAAAACCCTAGCAACATGAATGGGTTCCTGAAAATCTGTCTACTCATCCATTGCCCCGTACAATGAATCTCCTCGGTCGTTTAACTTGCATTTGCTCAGCAACCTGTATCAGTACTCCAGCTTAATGACGATTTCCACCATTTCCGCTTTTAGGCGCTTTCTGATATAATTTATAGGCTGTAGACGGACGTTCCGCAACTTATTGGCACAGCTGCAATAGGAGAAGGTTCTGGTCCCCGACCTGCTTCGCTCCCTCTAAAGTTTTACGCTGACTCTGGTAACTGGTCCACTGGTGGACTGTACTAACATATCTACGGAATTCAAAACATCAATCCATTCAACTACGGCACTCTTTATTCTAAGCCATCCATGTTTATGAACTTTTGATTATTCACCTTCTCGGTTTGACCCTCGGTCATACGCTGTCTGTCATCACACCAGTTATGCACAAATTAAACCCTTATTGCAAAAAGTACTGAACAGGGCATTCCACGTGGGTTTTGACTACCATTCCTTAAAAGTAACTGCAACTCCACATCCGAATAGTCCTCTGCTGGCTCCGTCCGCAGGTTCTCCATGTTCCTCCGCACAGCAGCAGTCAGCAGCTATCAGTACCGAAAGATCCTTTGTGATCTGCATTGCTCCGAGCAAGTGTCCGACGAATACTAGCGACTGATAATCCCACAGGGGAGCTGGTGACCAGGTGGCATTTACTCCTGCACATAAGCACCTAGAACAGAGACCATTAGGTCTTCCTTCCCCCCCCCCGAAACCCTAAAACCTAGGTTCGGGAACTTCAATCCCTGATTTCTCTCTAAATTATGAGGTAGATCTATACAGGTCACCGTGCGCACCTCCTCTTTAAGCACAACCCAAAAAGTTGCACCTTGAACCAACCACGTTAGGATGCAAATCACCACTCCAGCCTTCCGAAATCCCGGCATAGCTCTGCAAACGATGCTGCCGACATGATCGGGGCATCTAGCCTGCCTACACTGTCCGCAAACCCTAAAATTGGTCACAGTGCCTTTCTCAACAATGGCGCTCAGTTCACTCATCATACCCCAAAGTTACCGCCAAAATGAATGTCATTGACGCAAACGGCTACCAAGAGGTCACAATGCGCACCACTCAATAAATAACTAAGTAGAGCTGGCCCGGAGACTGGAAATTTGATAATGGACAAGCCGACCCACTCTAGAAAACTTCAGATATCAAAATGTAGAAGGCTGACCCTGGCCCCCAGGTTAACCGGCTATCACCCCACACACACACCCTGCAACAGCTGCCCGGTTTCCTGTACATGGACAGCCATTTGGCCAAACTCTCATCAACCCATCACCTTTCATGGATACCATCAGGCACCACCTCGTTCCGCTACATCTGGCCTAACCACCACCTCCATCGGCACCAACAAACGTGCGATGAAATGAAAGTTAATACCAACCTGGTAGCCTTATGTGCTATGGGCAAGACCCACTGGCATCCCCGTCTACCGGCATTTTCCTTACTCCCGACCAAGCCCCCTGCCTCACATCACTACCCCGTTTTTGTCAATCCTTTTTTCTCCCCGACCTACCCTCCTCCCGCCCCACCTCCCTTGCATACGTCCCACTTTACCCACCCCAAACGAAATATTACGCACATGATGATATTTACTCCAACTACCCACATTCAGATGCTAACACTACTGAGCCATTTTCACTGTTACTGTTAAAAGCCCACTGGATACAAAATAAGGTGCACGCGCTGCGACTGTTGATTTATACACGAAGGTATGATTTCATTCTTATCACTGAGACATGGCTGACGGACAATACCCCCGACGGAGACACTAATTTAAGTGATTGCAATGCTTTTAGGAAAGACAGGACAAATAAGGGCGAAGGAGGCTGCCTCATATACATAAAAAACACCCTATCAACCTCATGGTACTGTCATCCTACCTCCAATAAACTGAAAGATTTTATCTGGCTAAATGTGGCTATCAGGCATCAGGACTTACTGATCAGTTGAATCTACCGTCGCCTAGTACGTATCAGTCACAGTTCTCACCCCTAATTGATGCGCTCAACGCGGCCGCCAACCTTTAAGTTCCTAAGCTAGTAGCAGGCGACTTCGACACCCCAGGGGTTTGTTGGTCTTTTGCTCTTCTCCTTAAAATATCTTTCTGTGTTTGTTTACAGTGTGCGACTGGGTGGGTGAACACAGCATGTTTCATTACCCACAACAGCCGACAACATTCTGCATCTTACTTTCACAACTGGCCTAACACAGGTGCGCACATCCATAGACAACAAATTACTCGGACGTGATCATTCCCAGATTGTTTGCAACTTCTCAGTTTCGACGTCCGTTATATCCTCCTCAGCTTCCACCAAACTACACCATAGAACCTCAAGGAGCCACCTCCCCTCCATAATTCGCAGCCAAAATTGGGATATTTTCTTTCTATCGGTGGATTCCCAACTGGCCACTAACGAATTTTACGCAACCTTGATTGTGTGCCTTGATCTGATCACCCTAACCCAGCATGGCACAGTCCTCAAAAGGTTGGGCACCCCGGAACGCCTCAAAAAATTTCCTTAATCCAAACAAGATTCAAAAAAACTAAAGATTTTGCTCTGATATTGCAAATGAACGGTCTGTCTAAGGAGATTAGGAAAATTCTGGATTCTCAACAAAATTAGAGGGAACTTCAAGCGATGCTCTCTACAAACAAGGCATCAGCACTGGCCAAACTATTGAGAACTAACAACTCCCTAACTAGCACACATATCACGTCCGTCATTTTCAGGAGCGCGTGCGCAAATGACCCTCTGCTGATATCAGAGGTGTTCAGGGATTATTTCGCCGCCTCTATGACAACCGACGACGTCATTATGCCGGACATTTTCTTAGTCCCCTCTGCATCCCCACCACGACTCCCTTTCCATCCAAGTGATATTACACCACTGCTGTCAAAAGTGAGACCGCCTTTCCACGTTGGACCGGACGACCTTCCCCCAGCCCTCTTCAAAGTTGAGGGTGCAGACATCCCTATACTTTTGTCCAATCAATCTAATCTTTCCTTAGATTGTGGCACTTTACCACAGCAATGAAAAACCTATGGCGTTTCCCAACTCACAAAAACGACTGAAAGCAGGACCCATGTAATAACAGACCCATCAATCACACTCCAATTGTCTCTCATATTATGGAAAGAATAATAAAAAGTAAGTTACCAACTTACTAACTAGATCATGACCTCATCAACGCCGGCCAACATGGTTTCCTTCAAAGTAAATCATGTTCTACGTGCATGACTGATTTCCTGAACATAGTGACGAAGGCTGCAAACGACGGAAAGCCGGTGATTGTGATGTTCTTAGATATGACGAAGGCTTTTGATCGCGTATCCCATCGCAAGCTTCCCATGAAAGTCAAAAGCTACGGTAAAACACCCTTCTTTGGGCTTGGATCCCCTCTTATTTGGCCTCTAGAACGCAGGTAGTGAATGGAAATGGAAACCAACCCAAGCCTCTTCCGATTACTGGTGGGTTTATTCAAGGAAGTGCACTAGGTTCACTAATGTTTCTGCCGTACATAAGCGACACTTTTTACTTCGTTAGACATGGTATTCCTTTTCTGTTTGCACACGATAAAAAATTGTATACACATTTCCCCCTTGTGACATCAACACCATCATAGATAATGTAAAAACTGATCCACTATCGCTTGATTCATGGTGCACACTTTGGTCGCTGACATTTTTTACCCATAAAAGCAGCGCACTAGCATACAAATGCCACACTCCTGCGGGAATCTTTGAAATTAACGGACAAGTCATTTCTTCTCACACTGTCAAAGACCTGGGTTTGCATTACTCCAGCAAGTTCAACTTCTCAGAACACACTCGGATACAAGTTGCAAAAGCTGGGAGATTGCTTGGGTTGGTGCATGAAACCTTTAGAAACCAAGAAAGCAAGTTTTTAATATATAAAACGCGCGTAAGACCCTTCCTGGACTACTGTTCCATCGTGTATTACAATATGCGGCAGGGTGGCAGACTGGAGATTGAGAATGTTCAACAGACATTTACAAAACGACTTCTGGGCTACTATTCCTCGCTAAACTACATGGAGCGTTGCATAAAACTACACCTGGAATCCATATGGCTGCCTGGATTTCGCGTCAACCTTTCCTTTTTCATAAGAACAGTAGTAAAAATGTGTGCGTCTCCGCACCCCAATTAAGAAGTAACGTTTCCTATGGCTTGCTTCAAGCCGAGTTCTTGGTGTCAATTCCGATGTGGAGGATAGCAATTAGGAAAAACGTCTTTATCATCGAATATTCCTCCCTACGGAATAAGCTACATCAACATATAAGGATGATTTCTCCTGTCACTGATACCTTTAAAAGCGAAATTACGAAGGCTATAACCGTACAAACTTTGTTAAACTTGCACAATCTTACACTCCAATAGAAAGAGATTGAGTCAGGCCTAGGGTACTGAGTGAATACAACGCTCGAAGTCTTATCTCAAAGCACTAAACAAGGCCTAGCCATTTTTAGTATTAGGTTTAGCAGTAGTTTCCAAGAGTACAAATCTCTGTAGGTAAAGGCGGAAAATTACATCGATGAAACAAGTCAGCGCAGTTTCTAACCTAACTTCAATCTTGTTTAGTGCGTACGTAGCAAAGCATATAAAAAAGACATGTACTCATATCACATTCCTACTTACTTCCAAACTGATATTCACATAAAGTCGTTCCTCAGTATGCACTTAAAAATTAGAGCATTATAAGTGTGAAACGTGGCATCAAATAATGCCGCATTCTAGGTGACAGTCATCACTTCTCGTTCTTATATCTGCACGCACCATAACCCTCAGCTGGATTACCTCTAGACCGTCATCTCTCCCTTTTCCTCTCCAGTTGTGTGCGTTCGCACTCATGTATTCCAAAGGGTCTACAATCCAGCTTCTGGCCCCATCCTCGCACGTCTCAACACAACGTGAAAACAAGCTGACCCAAGGCTTAGATCAACTATCCCAGGACGGAAACCTTCGAACTACTCCACGTCTGCGATGACGTGGACATTGCTTCTGACTCCCATAATTCACTAAAGTAACCTAATGAAGCTATTGCAGGTTTGAATAGAAATCGAGGCCATATAATTTAATCCACAATGCTTGCGAATCTCTGAGCGGACAAGCCCCCCATTTGCACAGATTTACTGCTGGAAATGCCCGAGCGTGTCTAACATTCCCGCCACGTTGAGATCTAATTGCCACGAAGGCTCCCTAACATTGATCCCTGTTCCAGATGTCTCCACCATCGTCAATTGCGAATATCCCCCCAAAATTTCTCCTCGAAAATTGCGGCTAACACTATACCGATGAGTGCTACCAGCTAAAAGCTCAGGCGCAAGCAAAGAAGCAAAGGAAGAGGCTTCTGTATAACACTGGGTTAATAATAATGAGAAAATAATAACGTGTAATTTTCGATTTGCGAGAGACATGCGCAAGGCTAAATCAAAGTTTTACACTGATGGTTTACAGGAAACGCAAATAATAGAAATCGAAAGAAATAAAGGGTGTGAGCAACCTTGAGTTATTGAAGAAGCACACTGGAATGTGAAATGAGATGCTGTAAAGCGATGGGGAAAGTACAGGTACACCAGTGGAAAGAAAAAATAGAAAACTAATTTTTCAACACCAAACAGATTTTCCTGGGACTGTTTGCAAGCAGCGGACTGCGAGTCGCTTCGTGTTTAAGTGCAACAAATGTGCGCATTGCTGGCGCAAAACATGGACGGAGCTTAACGACGGATGTCAAGATATGGCCGGAGTCTCCAAAAGTCAAAAAAGCTACGTAATGGACGGAAACGTTGAGCTCAAGAGATGACAAGCAATGTCAATANAGGGCATTCCACGTGGGTTTTGACTACCATTCCTTAAAAGTAACTGCAACTCCACATCCGAATAGTCCTCTGCTGGCTCCGTCCGCAGGTTCTCCATGTTCCTCCGCACAGCAGCAGTCAGCAGCTATCAGTACCGAAAGATCCTTTGTGATCTGCATTGCTCCGAGCAAGTGTCCGACGAATACTAGCGACTGATAATCCCACAGGGGAGCTGGTGACCAGGTGGCATTTACTCTGGCTCATATGCATACCCCATTTTGCAGCACAATCCATGACCTGTTCTAGGTCCTCGCAAGATTCCTTCGGTCATCATCGTCTGAAGTCCTCCCATCATCCCAAAAATGAACACGGTATAAATTACAGTGCTGCAAATTTAATGATGTAGAAAAGAATCAGCAAAATCCCAGTTGCAGACCCTCACGGGATGACTTTTCGTGAGATTTAACTACTCACCCTAGCGATGAAAGTCAAACTACCTAACATCTTGCCCTCACTGATGCACTTCGCCCACTATGCCGAAAGAACCCGAATGTAGTGTCAGTGGTTAATGTCTGAATGATTCAGTGTATCGTTGATATAACGATAAACACCTCTGCCGCCTTTCCGTCACTGAGACTAGAGGGTGCTACGTGCGGGAATCTAAACTGGCTGGACAAGCAGGATAGAACATGCTCACTAAACGATGCTCCATCAAGAGTTTATATGTGTGAGTCTTCTCCAAATTCTCTGCTCCCGGTCCGATGCAAGTCACCCAATCACATTTCAGTGCGCCCTTCTCGATTGCCCGTTTCTGAAATATCTGTTGTCGTCGCTATTTACTCCATTTTCTGCTGCCAATTCAGATAGCTTTCTTGCTTCCTCCTGGATTTCCAGACTTAGTTTTCTCAGCTTCGCATAACGTATCGGTGCCCTTTCATTCCGTAACCCCAGGGATATTCTCCAAAGGTATCTTTTCTCGGTGGCGTTGTTGATTTCCTGAGATCCCCCCTAAAAGATGCTGTTCGATTTCCAGGGTAACCGGGATTTCTTGAAGCATGTGAAATTTCCTCTTCAAATGCTTGTTAGATTCTCTTACACCCAGGTAATCCTGTTTTTGCAGTTCATCGCGTCTTCCGAGTCGTCTAGTCCCTAACGATCAATTCCTTGCCATTCAGCAGGACGGGTGAGGGGTGAGTGCGAGGACAGCGTGACATCCCCCGTCTAGATGCTGCAGAAAACTTAACACTCAATCTTTTCTTCATGCCGTACTATCAGTAAGTTCAGAGTAGAGGTGCGTACGGCCCTCTGGTCGAACATTAATGCAGTCTTACAGCTTTCGATTTACTGGCATTGCAAGTAGCTGTTCAGCTCAACCTTGGACTCCTTTTGTAATCTGCCTTTCTTCTGTGAACGGTAACAGGCCAACATCTACGTTTTCAGCACCTCTAGCTCCTCCCCGGACTCTAAGATCGCTATTCGCTCTATGGGGATATAGATAGTGCCAGTCAAAAACGTTCTATTGGTTGCTGCAGTCTGCAGAACTTACACAGGCCACTCCAGTGAGTTCCATTCAGTCGCTGCTGGCGCTGCGTGCATTAACGAACGGCACGCTGAATGACCAGGTTGGATGCTATTTTGATTAGTTGGCGAGCTCTGTCTCGGGTGTTTCCCTCTGGAAGCAGCCCCGATTTTTGGCGTTGCAGCGGAGCAGTCACCGCCGCACTGAGCTTCTTCATCCTCGATCTTCCTTTTTCCACCTCAGTTGCAGGCGGTTTGGGCCACAGCTGGGGAGTACCGTAGTTGCTTCTCCTTTTCACAGTAGAACCAAGTTTCGTCCCCTTCCTCACCCTGTCCTGCCATCTATCGGAGGTCATTTAGTCCCAATCCACTTGGCATAACTGATTTCACTCGGTCGTCTTTGGGCAACCCGCCTTGGAGAGGGAATCTGCTTCATCTCAGGCATTTTTGGTCAATCATGGATGGAAACTGTGGGCCATTAACCGCGGCTCTCGCCCCATTAATTCGTTTTCCAATCCGGCGTTCTCAAATTCGAATAACTTTAGCCTCGCCGATAACAAACTAACATTTGATGGTGGATTCTTTCAGGCTTCGTCAACTATCGAGGCCATACGTGCGTGAAACTGACCTGCAGAAATCATAGGAACCATTTGCACCGGGTTCTGAAAGGAAAGATATATCTCCCAGATCTGTTGAATTTCTTGGACGACACGGCCGAGATAAAAGAGATAAAAGCCCCCGAGGTCCTGAGACTGGACTTCACTGAGACTTTATACTGGAAATACTACAGCGGCAATTTTAATGATTTACTTCTCGGGTGTAGCAAAGATAAATATAATGGGCTTGGAACTGGTGTACAATTTTACGAATGACAAGATGTTCACATGAGTGGGATGTGGAGGAAAGTGCAACAAACGCTACCAAGAGAACGAGTCTCACGAGTCATACTTCGACATCAAACAGCCATTAGGGTTGCGCGCAAAATCCAACTAAGCTCTACCCGATCGTTTGCGGCGTACCAATTAGACCGCCATACCAGCTAAACTTTGTACTGCCTGGGACGCTTAAGTGGCTTTAGTTAAGACAGGTCTCCTTCTGTGCTCTTCATTCCAGACCGTGCCGAGTGTAAATCCCAACAAAGAACACCGCCAGGCGGTCGGACGATTATGATTCTTACATCGGCATTGGGAGGGGGTGATCAGGGATGCACTGACAAGTGGCCGAGTGAACTGGCTTAAGTGTTATTGTCGGGTGGACTGGCGTGCACCCGTTCCATTATGGAAGTATCTGAACCAAGGTTAGTGGCCAACTTTTTAATTCAGAGCAGCGTTCTGGGCCCCCTTTTCTTCCGGTTATACTTCGAAGACGTTTTCCGCGCTACTCGAAACGGCGTCCCTTTGCTCGCCGCTGAAGGCAACGAAATTGTCTACACATTTTGCCCTGAAGCCTTGGAGTCCAAAAAAGTAAAATATCGCAAGACGTGGCGTCTCTCAGTTCCCAGGTAGAAGACTGGATGATGGAAGTCTCCGCTCAAAAAGCAGCCTCATGGGATGCAAATACGTTAAACTCAAACTTGGTAACCAAATCATCCCCCTTAACCGTCAAGTTCACGACCTCGGCCCAAATTGACCTTGCATCTTAAACTTCCCGGTACATGTTTTCACGAAAATTGTGAAAGAAAATAAATTATTGGGGCAGGAAGACAGAATAATCAAGTTGAAAGAAAGCAAACTACATCTTTTAAAAAACCCACTTCAGACATTCTCGAGCATTTTTTCTGAACTATTTGAACCTGAAGCAGTACGGCAGAGTAGCAACTTTGAATATTCAGCATTCATTTACCAAGCAGTTGCTCGGCTACTCTAGAAGCCCCAACTACATGGAACTCCGTGAGACGCTGAAATTAAACCCCGAAGCACAAACAAACAACGAAACCGAGGCTGCGTTACACTACTCCTCGCAGTGAGTTCTTTTTTATTTGTTTTTATTCAACTAGGGCGGTTTTGTAGTAGTTTTAACAGCTTTAGAGCTTTTTTCTGGTCAAAACGTTTGCCAACTTTTCTGAACACCTTATTTAGAGCTGATCCTCACGTAACAACTCTGCTGATTTTCTACTTGAGATCTAACTGTAACACTCACGGCTTTGACGCGGTGTTCTATTGAACGCCTTTTTATTGTAAACCGTAAGCCACAATGCTCTATCTTTCTTTTCACAATTAATTGCAACAAGCGGGTTGTCTACTCATTTTCTCGTTTACCAGTCCCGTCACTTACCGTCACCGTCCAGTTTCACAGAATCAACGCGACACATAGACTCTTAGATATACCTCCCGTATCGTCAAATTTCCGCAGTTTCTGACCATCCTCCTTAGCGGTCGTCGGTATTAGCTGGTTTTTATGCTCTCTATTGTTTACGTACTGCTTAAAACTTTTTTGAAGTGGATAGAGCCTTCCTCTCCATATAAACTGTCAGTGTTCCGTTTCTGTCTGATTATATTTTGAATAACCTTTGACTGCCACCATACTAGTGTTGGCAAGATCTCAAGTTAGATAACGACTCCTTAGATCGATCCAGGGTCTCTCGCCCAGTTTCCACCCTACGATTTGACAAAACTTTTAGCATCCCCAGATGCATTCCCTATAACACAACCATACAGCTATACACATCGTCCCACCTCGTTAAAATGGCGGTTTCTAGGCTTAGACGTGCCAAGATCGTAGCGGCGAGACGCACCGCAACCACATCCCCACAACCCATTCGCCCGTCTCCAGCGTGCACTGTTGGTGTCACAGACGTGTTCGTGGAGATTAACAATAAAATACGCAAATTAGAGCAAGCGGTTCACGGGATAAACAATAAAATTTTACTGATAGAACCAGTGGTTGCAAAGCTGCTTCCTCTTACCTACCTAACAAGGGCTCCCCAAAAACCCACTACGGGAACACCTTGCTGGTGACCGTCGGGCTTTCGACTCAATATCATCAGAAATTAAGCAGAGAAACCTAAGATCGTCTGATGCTGTGGTTTACAATGTCTCTGACTGCATTCCACCAGACACGTTGAAAAATACTTGCGGGATACCTTTCCTTTAGAGGTACTGGAAACGACCGCCGTGGGGGCGGTTGCCTTATTTATGTAAGGCAGGACCTACCACTCGCCGTTCCTACGCATCCTAACCTCGAACTGATCCAAGAATGGGTATGGCTCACCATCATGACGTCGTCCTGTGTTATCCATACTGCCTGTATCTATCGCCCTCCAGCTCATAATGAAAGTGGGCTCCCCCTCTTATCAAACGCATTTGATTACCTTGCATCCCTCCCATCAACATCGAAAATCATTACCGGAGACTTCAATCTCCCTGGCGTAACCTGGTCGACGATTACGGCTCCACCAAGCCTAACATCGTTCGTCTCCCATATGCATCATGGGGGTTGGGTTCAGCACGTAGCGTCACCCACCAGAAATGATAATATATTGGATCTCATCTTCACACACACTGATCACCACATCTTGGTTCATGTCGGAAATAAATTTCCAGGGAGCGACCCGAGGGTAGTTGACGGTGGAATCCGTGTCCATGCCACCCTCCCTAAACATCCTATTGACACAACTCGTCCACCCTATCTTAACTGGCATTTATTTCCCCCATAGTACGCCAACTTGACTGGGGAAGCTTTTGCCTAGCGACTGACTCACAAACGGCTGCAGATGAATTTTATCCCAACATGGCCAGCTGCATCTCGAAACTGACCATTATAGAACGAGTGAACAAAAAACTTCTCAACTTGCCTCCCTGAAAGTCAAATATGCTAATTTGCAACGGCACTTTTCCTTGACACATGACTTTTCCAATTTTATTCTTTTTCACCATCTGTCTGATACTATCTCTCGCCCAGGTGAATCTCTCCTTCGGAAAGAAGAAACTAAGGCACTAAGGAATAAAAATCACCCCATAATAGTTTCAAACTTATATAAATTGAGATCCCATGATCCAGAACCATCAGTGAACTTCCCAGTGATTTTGCGACAACCCCAAAATACATAGCTGAGGCATTCAATCAATATTTCGCCTCCTCCATGGGCCCAGCTGCAGTCAACGACCCACCGGAACTGCGGAATAGGAATAACTCCACCTTATCTTCTGTCCTTTGATGTTAAGACTATTGAACGACATTTATCCAATTTCAAACCAGGGTCTTAGCATGGCCCTGACAGCATTCCTCCATCGGCTGTTCTTAGTTGTGGCCCTGACCTACCTTTGCTAATGCTCAGCCTCTTTGCACTTTCACATAACTCGTTTAGTTCCGGTCAACTGGAAGCACTCTGGAAGAAGTGGTCTCTGCATGATCTGCTCAATTACCTATTAACCATATGCCTGTTATCTCCAGGATTATGGAGAAGGTGCTAAAATGATTCATCGTGGACCCTCTTTTAGCCTCCAACCTCCTTAGCCCAAAATAGCACGGATTTCTCCAATCCCGTTATTGCTCAACCTGTCAGTTTAACTCTTTGAACCTCCTAACTAACCTAGCGTACAAGGGTATGGCGTTCGCAGTAATCTACCTCGATATGTCTAAGGCCTTTGACCGTGTCCCTCACCTACACCCTTCATCCAAAGTAAGCCTCTTTGGCATCACCGATCCTCATCTATCCTGGCTTTCGTCTTACTTAACCCAAAGTTCACAGGTGGTCTCCATTGACGGCATTAACTCCATTCCCAGGCCTGTTACTGGTGGCGTCATTTATAGGGCAGCGTACTTGGTCCCCTGCTATTCCTTATATACATTACTGATGCACTGGATTCAATATCTCACGGCGATCCTTTCCTGTTTGCTGATGACAAAAATAGTTTGCCCTCTTAAATCAAATGAAGTTAGTACTGCGGTTATAAACATTTGTATGACTTAGACGATTGGTGTGCCTCCTGGACGATGAGCTTCTCTGCCGATAACAGCGAAATACTCACATATAGGTGTACACTACCTAAAGATTCAATTTTGCTAAATGGATCTCCTATTGCATGTAAACCCACAATCCGTGACCTTGGTCACAACTATTCAGCCTCTCTTAATTTCTCAGAGCATGTAGTTATTTAGTCGGCTAAAGCTAGGAGAAATGTAAATCTGATTTTTCGACCAATGAAGCTATTCGACAGCATCCTCAGTATTTATAAAACACACGTTCGACCACTTCTTGAGTATGGCACTTTGATATAATCCAGCATGTCAAAGTCGGATAAGATCTCCATTGAAAGTATTCACAAACGCTTCACTAAGCAAGTGATGGGTTGGTCGACGACTCTGAATTACAAGGAACGCTGTCGAGTCCTCAAACTTGAGCCACTTTGGCTAGGGCGACTGAAAATTAACCTGGTTTTTCTGCATAACCTGGTGAATAGGCGCTCCCTTTCCACCGACCCACCTATATTCTCCTCTGCCAGTCCATACCCTCTCCGTCATAGGTCCCTAACCATCCATACGGACATCGCCAAATCTTCTTTAACGTCTCCAAAACCTGGATCTCGGCCAACAACGCTAAATAACATTAAGGTCCGTGATAGCAGAAGGATGCTGGATTAAATGACAGCTATAACCGCAATCAACCCTCCTTATATCGGTCTTCTCACCTCGGATTCCTTTAATCATAGATTTCTCTGCCCATGATTTGCTCCTCCAACATAAAGGATCCTGTTTTTATGCTTGGTGCTGGTGGAAATACTTTCTCTCTTCGTAGACATTTCAACAGAGGACATATTCGAGGTTCCTTCTACTCTTTCTACCTACTCAACTTGCTTTCCAGTAACCTGCCAACGCGAACCAGGTAGACTCCGTTCCCTTAAGTGCCCAGCCTAGTTTCATTTATAAAAAAGAAAATCTGTTCACGTCACACAGTGGATGTGATTTGCAACACACAAGTTCATAGTAGTAAGTTTCAAGCAGCGCTCCTTAGTGAAAGCAAGACAATGCGTTGACGATGACGGAGCCCTAAGTACATGTCTGCGTTTTACGTCGTAAACTGCCATCCTCCGTGTGCTTGCTAATCCCAAATTTGATTCTTTAGTCCTTGAGAAAACCCAAATGACTGCGACAAGTTTGCTTCAGCATCTCCGAACGTGGGGAAAACAGCCCACCCCCAGCAGTTGCGAAAAAATCAACGCGGAAAATTAAGGTCAAGCAGAGGAACTATAGAAAGTATCTATATAAGCTCAATCATTCCTCCGTTAGAAAAAAGAGCGAACGCCTCTGCTGGATCAGGTTGACGCCAGCAACCAAAGCACTTTCGGGCTGCGAAGGAATGGGCCACCTTCTATAATGGATATGCATGCCATCAGCCCAGAACTGACTCTGCGAAAGGGGAAACCCCACACCGCCCTTGTTCGGTAAATAAACATCTGGTTTCTTTGATGGTCGGTCTGGGGAAGTAGCTCATCGGACTATCCACTTATGCTTCACCACCCACCCCTCTATTTAATAACATGCCCCTGTTCCCCCAACCGCACACCTGGTACGTATGCTGACGTCTATAACAACTGCCGTCGTTCTTTCTTAATTATTCATGTACGCTTACTGAAACTACCATGTGGTATAGGTTTCTATCGTCCTGTTCAAACACAAATTACCGATCCCGATATTCTCATGCTTCTCCCTTCTCTTCTTTCCACGATTTCTCGTATCAAATCCTGTCCTAGCATCCAGCCCACACTGCCATCCGCGAACCATTCAATTATGCCCTTTCTTGGCAATTGGAATTAGTAAAATGTGGTGTAGACCACACAAGATCAGTTGTAACTGGGGCCCTGTAGCATGTACACCAGGCCTGCAGTCCAGAGGAGTTCGATGAACAGAACAAATAGTTACTTCATTCCCCAACCCTTGTGCTAACAGTCCTATCAGACCGGTGTAATCTGCACCTGCGAGGATGTCAAAAGCTGAGACCGCAACACGCTAGGCCTAAAGACAATGCACCCTAGGACTGACTAAGCCATATAACCCATAGGGAGTAAACAGAAGGTAAGTTCGTTGCGGACGTCCCGTCAACGGAAACTACCCCCTGTGTGTTTCATGACAGTTGTTTGGTCCCTGTAATCTTCCTAAGAAATTGACTGTTATCGCTGTTCCCATTTTTTGTTTATTCAACTCAACACCAGCCAGAAAAAATTCCAGACTGCCCCTCTCTCTCCGGCTCTTCTCAAGGCTCGGCAGTGACCTCAAATACAACGCAAACTCTCGCCGAAAGCTCCACTCCATCCTCTGCACTGGTTATCTACCCCTGTTAGGAAGCTGGTATCTGGATGTGGTGCTCCAGTGCCGGATCGCGCAACCCTGAGACAAACAAAGTCACGCCAATGACCGCCCCGGGTGCCTCGTCTCAGATGAACCATCACAATCGGCCAACCAGTTACTAACACTTCTGAAATGCTGCCCAACCGCCGAACCTCCAGTCCACTAATGCCACAGAACACCATAATCACCGATATTACGCAAGGACAACAAAAGTCACTAATGGCAAGTGTACTTAAGGACTGATTGTTAGTTTTACACGTACTCGTAACATATACGAATCAACCTAGTCTCTCCCACTTCCAACAGAGCTTCGGCACCAGCACATGCTGCTTATTTACTTGCAGTTCCACGTCGGACTCATTTCACCGTTCTTCTGCCTGCAGAGCTGGTACCTATCGCTAAATAGTCTGACTTCATATCTATTAACCTTATCGTTCTAACTGCGTATAGGGTTGCTCACCCACAAATTTCTCTCATCCACTCACCCAACTAATTCCTACACCGTCGCCAAAACGGTATGGCAACCATACCCGAGCACCATCCTCCAAAATAAACATTAACTATCATCCTCAACCTTACTGTTTCATCAAGTTTTTCCTACAAGCAAATGAATCTGGCCCGTTGAAATCATCATGTTTCTAACAAACCCAAATGGTACCCTCCAGACGAAATAACGTCAACATCTTGGGTTCTTCCGTTCTCACTCCTCACTGATCTCTGTCCATTTTAGACAATTCAGATTTCATACCATCACAACAAACATGGGGTCCCACGTGGTATCTTATCTTCCCTTGGTGACCGTTTCCATCCAACATACCTGCTGGCCCCGGCCATTTCTTGTTTTTAGCCACCTTCCATATATTTGTTTTGCACTATGCGTTCCATTAACTTCCTCCTCTGAGCCGCTTTTAAGATTGATCGCTTCTTAATCCGCAGCTGGCAACTAGGCCAGACCTCCATCCGTCTTTTTTCTCTTTTCCAGGTCTTAACGTTCTACCTGGATGGAAACACTTACCCCGTACTCAATCTACCGCGGTTTCGAATGGCCTGCGATTATCCAGCCCCGGAAAACTGATGTCTTCCTTAATCTGCCCATGACATATTCGAAAGCGTTCCTCCACGCCACGAGTACACCGGCGTTACCACTATATTGCCGGGCGCGGCCACATCCACCGCTTTGTTCGTCGCACATCGGGCTAGCAGCTCAGCTGCAGAGATGTGCGGGTCCTGATGGGTTGGTGGATTACACCTGCGTTCACCCCCAAAAGGTGATCTCCATTTTAGTTGGTTAGCACTCGGCCAGCTTCACCCACTGGCAATGCCGTGGTAAACAGCACTCCAGCTCCTACGTTCACGTGCGCCATTTTCTACTGTCTCTCACTTGCTCGTTCCCAAAGTCCTTTTGTGAAAACCATAAAAACGGACTTCCGAAGGGCAGTATTTTTATTGGCACTTGATATGAACTGACGTTAACAATGCACCTTGGCATTCGAAAACAGCTGAGGACCATTATATTCCATCAATCTCTATTCCGATTTACAAAATTCGACTATGGACCGGAGCTCCTAGCAATTGTTCTCCACGCAAGTCCACCAGATATTGCCTCATTTGATTCCGATTCTTCTTCTTTTCTAACCCCGCCTTCTTCTCTGGACGAAGCTGAAAATCATGAGCTCGAAGTTGCTCAAAACAAATCTCATGGATTGGTCTTACGATCGCAAAATTCCCATCGATTGTCGCCGCTTTTCTTGCCCAATGGACTGTGTTTTCAGATATTTTGCGTTTTATACTGCCTCACATGATATCCGCTCTGGTTTCCACTCATCTCCATTCCGTTATCAAATCCACATTGATCCTCATCTCCACCATATAACTCTCTTGACTTTCGAATATCCCGGCCAACAAGCGGCGACAGCCGTTTGCCCTCCAGTCATATTTTGCGCCCGCGACACGCACCTTTGAAGCATTCAAACATAATATTACTTGCATTGCATGACCGGTAATCAGCCACAGAAAGATGTTTGCGAATCATTATCTAGCTTTGATTTAAAACTCGAAAACTCGTGCCTAGCAAATCACATTGCCTTCTAAGATCTTGTGGGCGAAAACGCATTGCATTGAGTATCTGGTTTCTGGTTTCCTTATCCGCAATCTGTTTTCCTTTTACAATTTCGATTTTGCTTTGCGCTTGACTCTCATATGTCGAGAAATATACGCTGACTAACTAACTCTCAAATAACCCAAGGTGGCTCTCACCCTTCTTTCTCTCTCAGTTTGTTCGCACCTCCTGTGCATCATCCTTGTAAAAATTTGATCTTGCTCTGCTCATGCCTTGCGCAAATCAAGAAATATACATTATTATTGTTATTTCTCGTTTTCTTCCCGCCACACATTACAGTCCGCCCTCCATCGCATAAGTCGAGCGACCCATCTTGTTCGTTACATTGCCTCTCCGTCCACAATTCTTCATATGTATTCGCCCCGTAAATTGTTTGATGCAACCTTGAAAGTTTCCTCTTGTTTCATCCTAAGCATCACTTAGATTCTTGTAAATCGTTATCTACCATTCTCCATCCACCTCATATGATATCCAGCGCGGTTTCGACTCATATCCATCCCGTTATTGCATTCATATTGATCGTATTCTTCACAATATTACCCTCTTGATTTCGGTGGAACCCGGCCATATGCAACGTCCATCATTGATTCCCAGCCAAATTTCGCCCCGGCGATGCGCACCTTTGATGCATTTAAACGTGAATTGACTAGCAGTGCCCGATGGACAATCGGCCTCAAAAGTCTCGGCGAAGGATCGTTTAGCTGTGATTTAAAAGCTCGAGCGCTTGTGTTTAGCCTACTGCATCGCAGGTTATTTTCATGGGAGCACAAACACATTGCAACTTCCCGTTTGGTATTTTGCTTTTCGTGTGTCCACTATGCCATCCTTGCATAAATTTGATCTTTCCTTGCACATGCATCTTGTATGTCGAGAAATATACACTATATTAATTAATTAACCCAAAATGTTCCCTCCGGACGAAACTAATTCAACATCCTGGATTCTTTCTATCCCATTCCTCATCGGTATCTCTTTGCCCATTTTGGACCCTTCGGACCTCATGCTATCTCCGTGAACATAGAGTCTTACGTGGTTTTTTCCCCCGTGACAACCTCTAATTACCATACCTGCTGCTCCCGACAATTTTTATGCTTCAAAGGCATGCTCTTTTAAAGTCTAATAAAATCCATGATTTCTACGCTGCGAATTAGTCAGTCCCCAGTGCGTCTGTCTTTTTCTAGCTCTCTCAGTATTTAGATCTACAGCCGCTGTTCAGTCTACCTAGTTTGTAACGATGTTGTTCTGATGTACTGATGTGTTTCACGGGCCAGAGGGACAGCCTATTATATCCTAGACCTTGCATTTCCATTTTATAGTTCTCCCACCCGTTTGGTTATGCTGTACCAAGTTGAGGACACCGAAGGCCAAATTGCCGACCAGCTGTTGAAGGGAGGCAAAAGGTGCAGTCCTAATTACTCATAAAACCCAAAACATTTGCGACGAATCACTGCTGAAATACTTACTCACACCGTTGTTGTCGTTTATCGGGAGATTCCACTTGATAGACTAGCGCTTTGCGTGAGCCATCCTCAATTACGATTGTGGTATTTTGGCACCGCGTATGGGGACGTTACTGACGTACATAGCAATGCTACCCAGGCTGCTACATGGAAGGTAGTTTATGTAACTAAGGGACGGAAAAGTGTGAATCATTGACACTTGCGACAAACCTAAAGGGATTAAAGACCAGAGATGATGAATCAACTTTGACGGTAAAGGAGCTACCTATAAGAAAACCACTAATGATTTCACAATATCGCATGACTCCGCTTTATACAGCGGCGATGTATGTGGTATCCGATCAGTGGCTTTTGAAATGTCGATGAAGATGGCGTGTGAGACTGTCCCATGATCGAATGCTTGCATCATGCAGTCCATGGGACACAGCATGTACCCCATAAAATACCTGTCTGGCATAAAGCCTTGTTGATGGGAAAAGAGGAGATTGCTGTCCCGTATATGTATCACGGTGTAGCGCTTCAAACTGATGAAGAATAAAATGGAAGACGGGAATGGCGTTATCACCTCCAAAATGTTCAGTACCTTGACCATATATATCTTATAATCTTCGTTGGAAATCACTAGGCTCAGAAGAGAAGGATTGCGTCGAGCTCGGTACACGATGGGTTTGTCGACAAGCTGGGACCATGACAAAATTGTGACCAACTATATAAGGGCCTCGCTGAATTGCTTCGTCTAGCCGCCTTTCATCCATTCGACAGACGGAACGCCCGATTCCCCTGGAACAAGGGGGTTAGAGAATTGACAGGTGCCACGAAAACGCTTTTGATTTTCCGCAATTGGCAGGGATCCCTCCCGGTTGACGTATGGTGAACGGAAGCAATACTCGCCGGAAGAATTTTCGAAGGGGGACACAAATCTTGACCCACAGTTAGTCAGTAAGAGGAACTGCTGATAGCAATTGATGGGTTGGGATGGAAGAGTGGTGCTAAGATGTAGTAAAATTCCACCTGATTTTCCTCCAACTGAGACTTATTTGAAATCGGTGAAGCGGGTGGCAGCTATCTCCTCCTTACGTGCGCCCGAAGTGAGCCAAGGCTCAGTGGCAGGTAGCAGGTGGGGTCTTTTTTAAACGCCGTCAATCTGAGGTCCGGCATTTTATTTAAGATACTCAAACATTTGATGTAGATACAAACAAGGGAGGACTCGGATTAGATCTCAGCAGAGTTGTTGATGAGTACCGGCCTGAAGTGTTTTGTGGATAGCCAGGGAAGTAGCTTGTCGCCGAACATTTTCGTGGGTTTCGAAAACAACCTTCTTTTCCACGATTTTGCTTCTGGGGCTGAGTCTCTTGGCCATCGAACCAAAATAGCATGAGGTCTAACGTGAATTGCAAAGCCGCGGTTGAAAGTCAATAGGAGAGAGGTTGGGAGGTGTTCCAGTCTTAGGCACATTATGCTTAAATAGGAGGGCGTTGACGCTGTTTTTGTAACTACAGGTTCTGGGGTACCGGTTTTCCCGGAAGAAGCCACTGTGGGCTCTGATTTGTCCTAGCCGAGGACCTCGCTTTGGCAAATGTGTCGTTGGCACTAATATCGGATTCACTTTCAGAACCATTAGGATCAACATGTGGGGACCTACAGGCCAGCGGTGGTTTGGCCATCCATGTGGACGTCCCACTTGCAATGGCATGGGATTCCGTGTGAATGGGCAGAAGGGAATCCTGGACGATGCTGACCATGGCTAGATTTGTAATGAATGTGTGTTTCAGGTCCATTTTCCGGGGGCGTCCCGGTGTGATTCCGTTAGTTTTGGGTCCTTGGGTTGTACTTCCTTACACCTCATAAGGAGCTTGTCCTTGTGTACCTCTTATACTTACCTAAATATTTATCTAATAGACTTCTTGCGCAAAGGCACGATTGGCACGCTTTTTCCGAAGTGAACTCCAGAATATATCCCAACCTCTTTTAGTGAATTTTGCGTAAAGCCAAAAAGATCTAGATGAATTAGGGACATCGCCCGTAGGCTCCTAATTATTCTTATGGCTTGTGATAAAAGATCAGGCTCATTGAAAACGTTACCCCGAAGATATTTCCTCTTACCGTAGACATTTTTTGATGAATTTATTGGCGCTATCCAGGACAGTTTATTCTAACACCATCACGGATTTTTTGCCAACTGCGCTTATTGTAATAATGATAACGTATATTTTCGATTTGCGAGAGACATGCGCAAGGCTAAATCAAAGTTTTACACTGATGGTTTACAGGAAACGCAAATAATAGAAATCGAAAGAAATAAAGGGTGTGAGCAACCTTGAGTTATTGAAGAAGCACACTGGAATGTGAAATGAGATGCTGTAAAGCGATGGGGAAAGTACAGGTACACCAGTGGAAAGAAAAAATAGAAAACTAATTTTTCAACACCAAACAGATTTTCCTGGGACTGTTTGCAAGCAGCGGACTGCGAGTCGCTTCGTGTTTAAGTGCAACAAATGTGCGCATTGCTGGCGCAAAACATGGACGGAGCTTAACGACGGATGTCAAGATATGGCCGGAGTCTCCAAAAGTCAAAAAAGCTACGTAATGGACGGAAACGTTGAGCTCAAGAGATGACAAGCAATGTCAATATGGTAGTTGGATGGAAGTGGTGAAAAACCAAACGGAACGTCAGGCAAAGTGGATAAGACACGTTTGTGGCAACAATAAACGGCCGAAAAAATGCTTAGGGCGGAGAAAGACTGGCAAGACTACCTCAGACTATCTGGAGGAAATTTATGATGCTTTGGATATGGATCTCCCAATAATTGTGATTATATTTACATACGGATGGCGGTAAGCTGTACTGGGCGGTGCGTCAGATAAAAGAAATTTTGTGTAAGAACATTCCCCAAATACACGGGCCAAGATTGTCCTCTACGCTGTCATTTTTGTTGTCGCAGCTTTTGACTTCAGTCAGCAGTACGGGTGGGGAATATGAGCTGCGCAGGCCGTTCCGGAGACAACAGTAATCGCGGGTTTGCTCAATGGCGAAGACGCCAGTTGAGATATCCAATGCCATAATTGGCGTAGTTTCGGTTGAACGGGCCAGGCCTCGAGCGTCTTTTCTGGCAGCAGCTTCCTAGCAGGAGTGATGGGATGACGGATTTGGTACTGCCAGTATGAGGGCGGAACCGGTAACAGCGCTTCTAATGCGGGCGCGAAATCTGGAATGCAAAATAGCTAGGTCGTCTCGTTTGGGTGCGAGCCCAATGTTATGTTTATTATTGGATCCAGACAACATACCTGCAACGCAGTGCTTCTATTCGGTGAGGTGTGATAATTAAAACTTAGCCATGGCAAAGGTTTTAGAGGTAAGAGACTTTTAAGGGGTTACTTCAGGTTACCCAACTTTGCACCCAAGACGATAGGCGGCCAGAAAATGCTTCGTAATCCTGAATCCCAGTAACATCATAGGTTTAGACCTTCTTTCTGATGTCGATTCTTTGGTCATCAGTTCTTGGCACATGGGCAAAGTGGATTCAGTCAAGACGAATCTGGGCTGATCAATACGATAATAATAATAGTAATAGTCTATTAACTGTTGTAACTGGGGAAAAACAGCGTTTAGCTCATAGATTTTGCATCATCAGAAAACCACTGTTCATAAGGAGAATTAAGTTAAAATATTGGTATCTAAAGTTCCACCTACAGGAAGCATAAGGCTGAGCCGTTACAGACAAAATCCCAAATAACAATAATATTCGCATATCTCTCGAAATGCTTGAGAGGCATGCTTGTTTGCGTGATCAAATTTTACAGAGGTATATCAAGTCACAATGAACAAGCAAATAAACATTTGGGTACAAAATGAGAAGAAACAGCAAAACTGGCATATTAAGAGGAGCACGGTATTTATACGCACCAACGATGCGCATCGCAGGTGCAGAGTTCATTTGGAAGGTGGCGACGGATTAGCAGGTGTCCGCAGTATTCGGATTTAACGGGTCTATAAAATAGACGTGAATTTTATATTGTCACTAAGAAAGTCTCCAGAGACCTTGAGTGCAAAGTGAAAATTGTTAAAACGGACCAAAACAGCTGGCGGGGAGAGTATTGATGGTCTATAGGTACCCTGTATTATAATGGATATGAAAAAGTATGTCGACCATCTTACCACGGATCCTGGAGTCAAGAAAATAGTAGAAAGCCTTTTGAAAATGTGAAGGGATGAAGAACACTGGCTAACCATTAAGCAAAGACAAAGAATGGAAATGTCGTTGGCATTGAGGAGTGAGGATTGATATGTAATGCGCTGAATAATATATATTTGACGCTGGTAAGCCAGTGTGAAACAAAAACGGGTTTCTTTGCTCCTTTATTTTAGTTTGGGGTCTTAGCTGATTGAGGTTACTGGCATAGTGGTAGCCGCGATTGCCGAGGCGATGATCGGGGTGGTTTTCGCGATAGACAATGGTATCGACATCCGGAACGGGGATTTGTGTGGGTGCCTTCGTGGCAATTGGATGTCAACGTGGCGGGAATGTTGGAAACGGGCGGGCGGTTCCAGCAGTAAATCTGTGCAATCAAGAGGAGTCGTCCGCTCAAAGAGTCACAGGCTTTTGATCACTTTATGTAGCCTCTTTATCTAGACAGACTTGAAACGGTGATTCATGCGGATTAGAAGCAATGTCCACTTCATCGTGGACACGTAACTGGAGCGGAAAAAGGGAGAGATTGCAGTCTGTAGGTATTTCACCTTAGGGTTATGGTGCGTGCAAATATAAGAGCGAGAAGTAATGAATGTTATTTAGTGAAAGGTATCAGGTTATGCCGAACTTCTCGCTTGGAATGGACTAACTGTCAAATTCATGCATGAGTAAGGGTTTAGATTGGGTCATTAAACATTGGTTTGGGAGTATGTGAGAATGTGATGTGAGTATGTCCTTTTATGTACCCTGATACATGCGCACTAAACGAGATAGAAAATCAGGTGAAAGATTGGCACACTGGTAATCAGGAAACGGCGAAGCACTTAGTGACTTCACTATTTCAATAGAAACAGGCTATCGTGTTGCGATTGGTTGCTGTTCCGGAAACTATATCCGGATGCTACAAGTGAAGAGGTGAACGAAAAAGCGAGATCTGGCCGTCAGCCAAAGAAAACACTGTTCCTCGACGGAGCCCCATGAGACAGAATGTTGTTTGGTTCAAAAAAATGATGAAAACCCACCCGAAAGTGAAGGGTCCTGGAGGGCTGTATAAAGTCCCTAATACGTTGCTCAAAGCAACTAAATAAGTTACATCTGAAAGGCTTTTGCTATGGCACTAGAAAGGAGGGAATGAAAACTGGGAGAAAAATAGGGTAATTGCAATCCATAATGGTAGGACGTAGGCGGGGGAATTATTCATTTGGTAACCACAACATTGCCAGCTGGTGGGTGTGCCCGAGTGCTGAATACTCAACCTGGGAATCACCACTCGGAAATAATTTCAAGTTGACCCGCCATCTTAGCTGCACTCACATATTGCTGCAGCCCAGCTACTTGCGCCATGTGAATCGTTTAAAGCAGGGATCCGAAGGTCCCCATGCCGAGGACCGAGCAAGAAACTCGAGGGAAAATGCACGGATTTTATGAAATGATGTGAGAGTAAAATGGTGAAATGTGGTGCTATCCGGAACGATGGGTTTGATCCGAGCAAGCAATGAATCAGTTCAGCCCCAATGTTTACAAGCGGCTTGACGGAGAACAAATAGTGAGGTACCCGACAATATGAACGCGCCCCGCACTATCGTGGTTAAGCCGGTATACTCGTGGTGTGGAGAAAAGACCTCACAGTTGCTAAGTTAAGGGATATATCGTCTTCCCAGGATATGATAATCAACAGAGCATGGGTAAGTGTTTCCATCCAAACCGGATTATAAGGCATAGTTTGTTGGAAAATCCGTGTCTCACGTTTGTCGACGACATCGAATTATTACGGACAGCAAACGGCGAGGCTATCCAGAGGGATCTGGATAAAGTTTACCAGTGGTCGGTGAGCTGGGATCTTCTGTTGAACTTGAGCAAGCTTCAGGGACTCACGAAAGGAGAAGCGAATTTTCCTCGCCATATGGGTCCACCTGGGCATTATGTCGCGATGGAACGGTCTCAGAGGACAAGAGACCTCAGGATTGTCGTGAGTGCGGGCTTCATACCCAGTTTGCAATATCAGAAGGCGACCAAGAAGACATGGGGTGCCCTACGCCAACTTAAGAGGACCGTTGGATATAGGAGAACCAACGTTCTCCTACAGCTGTCCAAGGCATTCGTCCGACCGCACGTGGAATACTGTGTCCAGGCATGAAGACAGTATTCGGTAAGAAATGGTAAAATGCTGGAACAGGTTCAGCGTATTTTTCAACGCTGGGTTGGAAATTTGAGGCACATAAGATATGAGCAGAGGATGAGGGCGCTTACCTTGTGCTCTCCGAAAATAAGTAGGAAGAGGGGTAACCTAACACAGGCCTTCAAGATCATTAAGGGTCTGGCCAAAATATGGGGTCGCCGTGGAGCCCTACTGCAGATAACGGGGAAAAAACACCAAGAGAAAAAGGGAAAATAATTGTGCCAGTATCCATAACCTTAGGTCTGAGAAGCAAATCGTTTGCCATATGAGTGGTGAATGGCTGGATCAAGTTACAGAAAGTGGTCGGGGTGGGGTCAGTGCGATGATTTAGAGGGGGATTAGCCAATACATGGCTGTTTATGTTTGGAAAGGACAATGTGTGTGAATACTGGAGCTGAGGAGATGGTCGGGATGAAAGCACCCCATTAATTGTTTCCTCCACTTGTGGGAACTGGGGAGGGTTTTCCACCCTTCTAATGTCAAGGCATCGACTGATCCAAGAAGATCTCGGTGCAAGAACTTGGGCGATCGGGCAATTCACCGTATAGTTTTGTAATCTAATGTGATGTTAAACTAGAACTGGAGGTGGATTGTACTGATTTGAAACTGGGAACCCTGTAGCCTTGAATATGCGCTACACCGATTGACATTAGTTCTTGTTGCAGGTATTTTATCGTGTTGTATTCTGTTGACTTTTGCGTACAAAACATGATTTCGAATTTCAGTCCGAAAACGTGGGGGTGAAAAAATAATGGGAAATTTACGCTCATTGCCCTTTAAAAGTGCAAAAATATACTCATCGACCAATAATCAGATCACTTTATAATAGGTTGCTCGGGGATTCGGCCAAAACACGGCTGCGGTTTGTCAAAATGCGTGCTAAATATGGGACAATGGAGTTCCTATAGGTATTGATTCTAGAGGGTACGGAACGGAAAGTGGATCGTTTAGAAATGAGAACAATCATTTGAAAGATTGTTGTGCAGAGGAAGCGTGGGATCAAGGATTTTATGAGCAAATTTCTCATATGCTGATAAGTGTTGATCACACAGGGAAACTTCAGTTAGTGGCACGAAGGCCACACGGCTAGTAATTGATAGCCCACGACAGGATTTCGAGGTCTTTTCTACGTAAACCTGGAAAAATAACAGAACAGTGTAGAAAAATTGGAAAAACAGCAGATGGTCTTTTTTCACCCCGTAGTGTCAAGCTTACTGATTTGAAATGATAACCGTCAGAGGTTCTCTATACAGGTAGAAATGTGAGTAGTCCACTTCAGGTTATTATCAACAGTAACTCCTAGATATCAACCCTGGCAAGTATTTCTAAGTTGATGAAAGATGTTTCGTATGGGTAGGCTGACAGTGAGAGAAAGAGCAGACATTGGAAACATTTAGATATGTTGAGATTTAGACCAGTATGCGCAGACAAATCGCAAATAGAGGATAGGTTGTCGGAAAATCTTTGGAAGTCATCATGGCTTGAAGCGGTTTGAGAGGGCAGCATCACCAGCATACTTAAACAGATGAGAGGGGAGCTAGTTGACAATTTGCTGATTAGAGTAGAGAAGAGAAGCAGTGAAAGAGCAACACCCTGAGGCACTCTTGAGTTGTTATTCAACGGTTTTTAAGTTTTACCGTCCATTCGTATGCACTAGTTTCGGTTAGTAAGGTAATCAGACGTGGGACAACCAAATGTTTCCAATTTGCGAAATAGAAGAGGCCATGGGGCCAAATCAAATGCTGACAAATAGTAAGGAAAGGCGCAACGCACAGATTTCATCGATGCGTTCACGGGCTTACAAATTTGGTGAATAAAGGAGCGACAGCGTCCAAAGTGGGCTTGTTAGCGTTATAGACAAACTGAAAGGGGTCGTCAGGAGGATTCGACGAAAAATCCAGGCGTTCAATTATAGCACTCTCTGTCAGTTTAAGACCAGAATTAAAGGCGATGGGGCGAAGCGTTTAGCTAAAGCAGTAGAACTGGTAGATTTTGGGAACGGAACAAAAATCAGGTATACAAGACGAGCTTAGGGATGGGTTAATCAGAGAAGTGAATGCAACATTCAGAGCCACAGTACCATTCTTTAAAAGAGGTGCACACAGGCTGTGAAGACCAACCTCTGTGGTAATTTTAGTGGTGCGGTGGTGGTCGAACACCTCTTCCCTTTACCAATTGATAATTGTCATATCACCACCGTTTCCACATATGACTTCGGTATTGGTGGATGGGCGGATGATAGCAAGATTTATGCTGTCGACATTCGCAGTAAATTTCACATGTTTCTTTTTCTACCACGCAACAGTCGAATGCTTTGTCATATGAATCGGTGTTGTTGCCACCCCCAGAGGTGGCTGGGGAATGTCGTGTAAGTATCGTGATTTCAGCTTTTATTGGGAAATATACCGGACGTTTGAGTTATTGCGGGATTTTCAGAAGTGCTCCTTGCGTCTTCTTTGATATTTCAGTTTCTGGGTTGATGTAAGTCCATTTGAAACGAATATTGTTTCTGAGGAACAGTAGATATCAAGGATCGTGTTGGCTCTCTGTGTGAAAAGTCTGAGGTTGTCATTGAACAGGGATTCAAAGGAGAAACAGGCAGAGGCGAATGAAAGGGATTTTTGAAGAAAAGTTACGCTGTTGTGGGAACAGGAGGACGGAAGGCAGACCAAGAGTATATCTTGGATCTTAGAAGAAACAATGATCGCCACTTGAATTTGGAGCACGCAGTTTCAGGGAAAATAAATCAGGTTGGTTGGCAATAACCCTACCTAAAATGGACCCGCCTCTGGTGGAAGAAACGCTGAGGTCAGTGAAGTCAAACACAGACAGTTGGAGGGTAGATGCTTGATGCAGCCTATCCTCAGTAGTAGAAAATAGTCGAAAAAAGAGTTACTGTTGTTGCGCACGTTATTTTTGCTGGCTTGGTTTTTAAGCATTGGCTGACTTTGAATCGCTTATGGCAGTCCCAAGCTGCAATGAAGCGCCAGTTTCTTCCTTCTGTAATTTTCTTATCGGTCTGCTGCTTGTCAGGAATCAATAATTTCTTCGATTGTCTTAATGTTTAGTTTCAAACCTAGAACATCCCGTGTTTCATACTGCCTTTTAGTCTTGGGTCTTATACACGTTCAGTTCCAGTCGCAAGAAATATTTAGAGTACTGAGTTAACACTGATGTTTCTTCTGATATTTCGCTGAGTTTTATTGTCGCGAATTTGTCATGAAACTGCTGTTTCTGGACTGCCTAATTATTATTTCGAAACATGTTCACGCATGCTCAGGAAATCATACTTGTTCTATGCATGGTCGCTTGTTGGCCCGAAGTTGAAGGCGTGTTCTGTTCAGTCATCTTAAAAATGTAGACGTTGCAAGAAGGTTTTCGGTGCTAGTGTCAAAGCCTTGTATTGCGGTATTTGTGACTGATGCATTTACCTTACATGGTCATCCATAACACTGGATGCGTACCACTCAACTGCCCGTGATTTCACCAATTTAAAAGTAACATGTAGCGGCTGTCTCCCGCACTTCCGGTCGAAAGTCACTTATGACGCTCGAAGCAGCACGAAAAGCCCTTTAGAACCACCTCGGAGTCATTTGGGTATCCCCTGAGTAACCGCAATGCTCCAAAAAAGAACACTTAAGTGACAGACACCCTTTTGGACGGTCGCGACCCTCCTTTGGTGAGAGCAAAAACCATAATTGAAGCGGTTGTCATCTCCCTTATTAGTTACCATACCCTTCAGCAATAATTTGGATCCTCGTCGATGCTTGTTACCATTAGCAGTATTGCTTTATTTCAAACCGTTTGTTGTCATCCACCACATGTTTGCATAACCATTATCAAATCTTCGCTAACTATAGTAATGGTACTTTTTCTCCAGTTGATTCTGAACACCTGAGAATCACTGTACAATACGACGCATCTGATAGTAGGTTTGTTTGACCCCGGGGTGCTGTAACGCACGACAAAGGTCAGCGCCGTAACCCACACACTAACAACTATTCCTTAATCATTTAAGCTAGAAAAATGACTCATTGAAAATAAGTAAGGGGTTATTATTATGAGGGCAATAGGCGTTTGTGAATTCATTGCCGTGGGTCTCGGTTCCCACCACTGCGGCAAATAAAAGTAGTAAAACACTTGTTTGCAAATGTTTCATATAGTAGGGGAAAGTAGTTTAACAGATTTTCTAACTATATAGTCGAACTTATTTCAACATTCTCATTACAGGCCTGGGACTTGAGTAGGTTTCTGTGTGCCAATTATTATGCACCGTTTTACCACATAAGTTGTATGCGTGGATATCATAGATCTTAGCGGAAAGAGGCAGGGATAAGCCCTCCATCATCCTCATGAGCCTGGCATGCTGCTTCCATGCTACGAATGGTGGATAACGACAACCGCGCGGCGTATCAAGAACTCAGTAACGACGTAACAGTAGTGATTAACAGTGTAACAATGCGATGCGCTGGACTAGGTACAGAAGAAGCAGCAGGCTGTACCGAGACCTCAATCTTCTGGATAGGGTAAATCTAAACGCAGCCCTCACCGAGCTCCGCACGAGCCGTGCAAGAGACGGACAACTTTGTTCGGGATTTTCGGTTTCAGAGAAGACAGTTGAGTCTCCGGTGGGAGCCGATTTCTGTGGTTCACCAGGATTCTCTTATGGTAATCTCTGAGTAAATACCTTGCGGATGGACTGGGCAGGAGTACATGCGGGATCAATCCCGCGTCTATCTAAGCTTGTCACATGTGAACGTACAGGGACTCCGCATGGTCGCGGACGGATCACCATTCTGTTTTCCGATGTCAGGAAAATAAATAAATAAAACGAAATGGAGTCAGTGGCGGAAGCATCTCCAGTTCTGGTTGCCCTTGCAGAGACGTGGCTATCGATTGGTGTCCCTAACCTCGGGGCAACGTTGCCGGGTTCACCTTTGTCAGAGTCGACCGTAGTGAAGTGCAAATGAAGAGAGGAGTGATTCTCTGTTCAGTCGGACATATCTGCTCACCATATGCATCAGCATGTTAATATTGAGGGATTTTTCGATGCCCTTTGGTGTCGATTACCTTCTGACTACCAAGGATTCGTAATGGTAGGAGCCGCTTACAGATTCCCGATAGCAGATTGTACACAAACAATCGGCAAACTTCGTCGATGAAATGCGACGGTCACTGTCTCTTCCTGGCAAATTTCAACTCTCCGCATGTTGATTGGAATAGACTGATGAAGTCAGTCAGCAGATACATTCATAAGAGATCTTTTCACCACTGCTCAGGACTTGGGGCTTTACCAACATGCGCGTAAACCGGCAAGGGCTCAAGGCGTTCGGCGGTCGATCTTGGATCTGGTCTTTTCACCTCAGAAATCTTACTTTTAAACGATTCGGTATCTTTCGCCGGCCCGTTCAAATGATCGTTTTATTCTCGACTTTCAGTGGGAATCCGGTGTCTCGACCTCCGATGGAACACAGTTTGGACGGGATATATGGCGTACAAGGGATTGAAAAGGGCTGCAGTCTTGGCAGAGTAATCATCCAACATACTCGGTGCTGCTGAGACTTCGCGGTTGAAGATAACAGGTGGAATTGACAAATTAACGGAAGCATGAGGGTACTCCTTGGTTTCACCCTGAGTTGCATTGTTCTCTGCATATGTTGTGCTTGACATCGTTACCGAAGTACGCAAGTCATACGAGAAATACGGAGTCATCAGACATCCATGTATATCAATGACATTTGCGAAAAACAGGCTGTACGGGGGTAAATTGACCCAGGACTCGGTTGCCAAACCTAAACGGCTTTATACCTACCTGAGAAGTCGACTTCAGGTTAAATCTGTTATTCCGACTCTAGAAGGATATGGAGCTCTGGCTAAGACTGACTTCCAGGGTACTCATGCGTCGCTCTGCTTCGATTTTTGCTACAGAATCATCCTCAATTATCAGTACCACACCATGAAAATCCAACACTCGTCAGTCAACTTTTCAACCAGAATTCCGACGATAGACAGTACACCAGCTACTGGGGTCGGACGGCATTCATCCAGTAATCCTGAAGGCTTTTTCCACGGAGCTTGCTTTGCGTACGACTGATCTCTTCAACTTGTTCCCAGATGCAGAAAATTTGCTCGGTGAGTGGGAAACTGTGACGGTTTTCTCGCTGTTTACAGTTGATTCTCGTAAGGATCCTGAAAACTACCGCCCTTTTAGCCCTACCTGCATTGTAGGCCGGGTTATGAAGCATTTAGATTTGGTATGAATCTGTCTCCACCTAGGAAGTCATATTCGTAAATTTCAAAAAAGCTTCGACAACGTGTCCCACAACCGGTTGCTGGTAAGACTACCCAAGGGCTGCCAAATACGATGCTTCGCTGGAATCACGATTCCCTGAGAAATTTTTCTCCAGAATCGCGTAGTCCTGGTCAAGCTCCCAAGATCTTACGATTGGTGTCACACAGGGTTTTGTTTAGGGGCCGCTACTATTTATGAGGTACATCAGTAGTGGCTTGTCGTTCTCGCTCCGATCGTCTTGCGTACTCTACATTGATCGTGTAAATCTGTCGCGCACAGTTTATCGGGACCAAACATGACAATTTTGCAGTGCGATCTGGATTCGTTGTCTCCATAAGCTACTTTATATACGTCTATATATTTTGCATAAATCTGACTGCAGATAATGTGCCTTCGAAATCGTGGCAAAAGACGAAAACGATGTCCGAGAAGGAGGAAGGATAAGTGAAACAATGTGCAAAGTTCACTACACATGCCAGTTTTGTCACTCTCCATATCCATATCATCGGTTATCCATCGGAATCCATGATTCCTATGTGTTTTGATACCACCCGGTTGCCCAGACCGTAGTAGAGCTTTCACTTAGGGGACTTTAACGTGAGCCAAAACGTTTAACCCACAAGACGCCAGGATGATCTGAGGATCAGGTAACCCACTAGGAACTAGTGGCTGACTACTCAGTTCATACGCCCTTCGGATGGGGCTAGACGTCTCTGGTGCTCAGTGTGACATTTCCACAAATGACTGTGAGCATACAATCGCGTGCTTCGTGCGCCGCCCGTGGTTGGTTCAGGATAAAGATTTACCCAACTCCTCTTGACTGATTACCAAAACCAGTCAATTGGGTGATGGGTGCCCGACATTCCCCTTCGTCCTTGCACTGTTGTAGGAATAAACACCCTCCACGGGAAGCCACTGTCACAACGAGACTACACCTTGACGTGGTGTGACGGCTTGCGGGCCTCCATGATCCAACGAGCTATACAGGATGGCTTACCTCAAGCTGAAGATCCAATCATGCCTGGAAGGTCATTGGGTAGAGATCTGACGAAGCAGTCACCTGGTCCTCCCAGTCGGGAGTTGATCTGGGTTAGCGGCTCAGTCAGAAAAACGAGTGGAAGAATAATTGGTCCAAGTAGATGGGCTTCCACTCAACTATACTTCGCTGCCTTACGGTCAGGTTCTTGTTAGAACCAAAGGCTTTGGTCGAGAACCCTAGTCGTTCTTCTGCTTAGCGGCTGGACTCCTAGCAGCACCGGTCCATCAATCCCCAGGAGTTACAGGCCTACAAATAATTCCATGCTGCATCGGTCGTTGCGCATGATAATCAGGATCGCGCTGCCCATTGCATCGAGCGCGTGTGGGGTGGGTTGTGATAAGTTTGCTGCTGCTCAGAGTTCCCTCTCTTTTATTCAACCTGTCTCTTCTGTCTCCAACCCAATATTTTACCCTTCTGCCTACCCATAGTATACCCACTGATAACACGCCCGATACTCACAACGGTTCATTGTCAGATAGTGTCAGTTGTTTTCTAGCTCATATTTTCTCAAGCCTCGGCAGATTCTGAATCTCGGTTCATTCAATGTGCGCGCTCTCACGCAGACCGACCAACTGGCCTGTCTAGCGCTGACAGTGGACTCACTTTCGATTGACGTCTACTGAGTGTGTGAAACACGAATTCAGGATTCGAATAGAGTAGAGTAATTCAACCAACTGCGCCTTGTGTCTCGTCAAGATATTTCCTGCACAAGCGGTGGGTAAACGCGGTATAGGAATACTGTTGAGTGAGAAGGCCGAAGCGGTCCTTTCAGACTGGATCCTAGTTAACAGTCGCTTGTGCGCCGTGAGACTGCAGGGATCAGTCGGCGTCCGGAAGGGTTGTAGTGTTAAGAGTAGTTTATTTGTCATTTCGGCAGAAGCTCCAACAGACCGCATCACTGACGAGTTTTATGATGACCTCTTCACCTTTGTTCGGAAGAGCAAACCATCTGACATTGTGGTGGTGTCAGATATTAATGCGCGAGTTGAAAAACAGCGATTGTATCGGAATCCTGTTTAGGTGGGCGGTGCGCCTTGCCTGCTCAGCGAACAGACAACGGAGAACGACTTCTCCAATTCTGTGCAGACAATAACTTATCCTTATCTTGTACGAATTTCGGACACAGTTCGCGTCGTGCGGCGACATGGCGTTCTAACTCGACAGATACTTTGAGTCAGATCGACCATATTGCAGTAAGCTACCGTTGACAGGGTTCTGTCCAGAACTGTAGATCGTGCTATACCACGTACTTCGATTCGGACCATGCGTTAGTTTTAATACGCATTTTTCTGTAGCTCAATGGTCATCGACGCACGCCACAAGTCCGATTGGTCGAGGAACTTCTGTCGGATTCGGCTGTTAGCAGCAGCCATGAGCAGAAACTATCCGAGGAATTAAGAACTTCGACGAGCAGTGGGATCAAATCAAGCAGGTGATGCATTTGACAGCGGACTTCCCTTGTGGTACTATATCTAGCGTTCATCAAAGACCCTAGATCTCGCAAGATTCACTGGGTCTAAATGACCAAAAACGCCAGCTCTCTAACTGCAAGGAAGCGAATAAGATGCGTCGTCAGTTGCAGCGTCGATTGGCGATAAGCATTAAGAATGACCGCGAAAACTGGTGGGTTAAGGTAGCCGAAGAGATGGAAGTAGCGTCCACTTCATGTAACAGTCAAAGACTGTTTAAGCTTATTCGCGACAGCGGTGGGCGGCGAACTTCGGTTAGTGAAGTCGTGTGCGATAGGACTGGTGAGCTCATCCATGGTAGACAGGAAAGACTGGACCGTTGGGCAGAACATTTCAAGGATCAGTTTAACTGGCCACACGCTAACGTATTTAAGTCGAAGTCTGCAGCTGTGAATCCTTGTGAGTTATCACTTGATCCCCCAACGGAAGTAGAAGTGCATTCGAATATTCGGCTTCTGAAGAGGAGAAAAACAGCCGGTCCCGATGACCTTTCTCCAATTTTTTTTAAATTGGATGGGGAAGCTCTGGTGAAATCCCTTACCCCCTTGCTTCATGATATTTGCAACGAGGTGCACATTCTGTTAACGTGGGGTGAGTCACTAATTGTACCTATCTTCAACAAGGGCACACGGAGTGACTGCAGCAATCACCGTGGGTTTCGTTTAAATTTGATTGTTACTAAGTTGTTAGCTTTGATGATGCCGCGCTGTTTATCAACTAGCACTATTCAGTGCTCTACCGGAAGAGTATGCCAACGGAGTCCGTAAATCTGTTGCGACCATTGTACTCGCATACTTATGGTCACGTGAGAGTGTAAGGCGAACTATCAGGTTCACTCGAAATGACTAGCGGCGTTCGACAAGGGTATCCCATCTCTCCATTCTTGTTCAACTCCGTCATGGACGAGGTGATGGAAGATGCTTTAGGAGATCTCCGAGATGTAAGAGTCGAAATGGGAAATGGAGGGAAGATATGTGACCTAAATTACGCAGACAATGTTATGTGTCTGTTCGAGTCTGCGGACCGTATACAACGGGCACTAGATAGACTCTCGAGATCGGTTGCTGGGTTTGGCATGTACTTTGCACCTTCAAAGTGCAGAGTGCTGTTACAGCGGTGGACGACAGCAGTGCCGAACTTGGTGCTGAGCGGAGAGGAGCTAATGTTTGTGGACCGTTTCACCTACCTTGGTAGCTGCGTATCGAGCAATGGTAGTTGAGGCAAACACGCGTATATCGAAGGTTCGAGCAGCTTACGCTGGACTGAAACGCTTATGGCGTCGATCTGATACATCAACGAAGTTCAAAGGTCGTGTGTACTGTGCCGCAGAGCTCTCACTTCTACTGTACGGTTGCGAGACATGGAATATTCGTCTGGGAGATGTTCGTCGGCTAGATGTTTTCGACCATAGATGTCTACGCAGTATAGTCAGGATTGAATGGAGTGACCGGGAGAGCAAAGTAGAGGCCAGAAATCTAGTAATAGGTGCCGGCTCTCAGAACACCTTGTTTCGTCGTATGAAACTTAGTAGACTACGCTGGTTGGGTCACGTGTTGCGTATGGCGCACACTCGTCCACCATACCGTGCCCTATTTTGAGTTCCTCTCCCGGAGTGGAAGAATCCTTGTGGAGGCCAACAGATGACGTGGCAACGTGTAATGAGAAAATGTACAGCGAACTTAGGTAAAGTAGGTGTCTCACTTTTTCGTAGACGCGGTCCGAGAGACCCTTGCACTAGGTGACCGGCGACACTGATGGATATTGCTGTGAACCCTTAAACAGTGGCGATCGCGTTGTCATTTTCTATCGAATTAGAATGATTGAAAGAGTGCGTTTATACAGTCAGACTGTTTCCTGTTTTGGCTGTGTCTTATCTTTTCCCATCTCTCTAGCTCTATTACCCTGTCGCGTATAAGCTTAAACAGTCTTTGACTGTTACATGAAGTGGACGCTACTTCCATCTCTTCGGCTACCTTAACCCACCAGTTTTCGCGGTCATTCTTAATGCTTATCGCCAATCGACGCTGCAACTGACGACGCATCTTATTCGCTTCCTTGCAGTTAGAGAGCTGGCGTTTTTGGTCATTTAGACCCAGTGAATCTTGCGAGATCTAGGGTCTTTGATGAACGCTAGATATAGTACCACAAGGGAAGTCCGCTGTCAAATGCATCACCTGCTTGATTTGATCCCACTGCTCGTCGAAGTTCTTAATTCCTCGGATAGTTTCTGCTCATGGCTGCTGCTAACAGCCGAATCCGACAGAAGTTCCTCGACCAATCGGACTTGTGGCGTGCGTCGATGACCATTGAGCTACAGAAAAATGCGTATTAAAACTAACGCATGGTCCGAATCGAAGTACGTGGTATAGCACGATCTACAGTTCTGGACAGAACCCTGTCAACGGTAGCTTACTGCAATATGGTCGATCTGACTCAAAGTATCTGTCGAGTTAGAACGCCATGTCGCCGCACGACGCGAACTGTGTCCGAAATTCGTACAAGATAAGGATAAGTTATTGTCTGCACAGAATTGGAGAAGTCGTTCTCCGTTGTCTGTTCGCTGAGCAGGCAAGGCGCACCGCCCACCTAAACAGGATTCCGATACAATCGCTGTTTTTCAACTCGCGCATTAATATCTGACACCACCACAATGTCAGATGGTTTGCTCTTCCGAACAAAGGTGAAGAGGTCATCATAAAACTCGTCAGTGATGCGGTCTGTTGGAGCTTCTGCCGAAATGACAAATAAACTACTCTTAACACTACAACCCTTCCGGACGCCGACTGATCCCTGCAGTCTCACGGCGCACAAGCGACTGTTAACTAGGATCCAGTCTAAAAGGACCGCTTCGGCCTTCTCACTCAACAGTATTCCTATACCGCGTTTACCCACCGCTTGTGCAGGAAATATCTTGACGAGACACAAGGCGCAGTTGGTTGAATTACTCTACTCTATTCGAATCCTGAATTCGTGTTTCACACACTCAGTAGACGTCAATCGAAAGTGAGTCCACTGTCAGCGCTAGACAGGCCAGTTGGTCGGTCTGCGTGAGAGCGCGCACATTGAATGAACCGAGATTCAGAATCTGCCGAGGCTTGAGAAAATATGAGCTAGAAAACAACTGACACTATCTGACAATGAACCGTTGTGAGTATCGGGCGTGTTATCAGTGGGTATACTATGGGTAGGCAGAAGGGTAAAATATTGGGTTGGAGACAGAAGAGACAGGTTGAATAAAAGAGAGGGAACTCTGAGCAGCAGCAAACTTATCACAACCCACCCCACACGCGCTCGATGCAATGGGCAGCGCGATCCTGATTATCATGCGCAACGACCGATGCAGCATGGAATTATTTGTAGGCCTGTAACTCCTGGGGATTGATGGACCGGTGCTGCTAGGAGTCCAGCCGCTAAGCAGAAGAACGACTAGGGTTCTCGACCAAAGCCTTTGGTTCTAACAAGAACCTGACCGTAAGGCAGCGAAGTATAGTTGAGTGGAAGCCCATCTACTTGGACCAATTATTCTTCCACTCGTTTTTCTGACTGAGCCGCTAACCCAGATCAACTCCCGACTGGGAGGACCAGGTGACTGCTTCGTCAGATCTCTACCCAATGACCTTCCAGGCATGATTGGATCTTCAGCTTGAGGTAAGCCATCCTGTATAGCTCGTTGGATCATGGAGGCCCGCAAGCCGTCACACCACGTCAAGGTGTAGTCTGATTGTGACAGATGCGCTGAGTTCCGCTCAATGAATGCGAAACATGGAGGTTGCTTTTTGATGAGATTTATCGCTGAGATTTTTTCGATTACCGATGTCTACTTAGTATCGCTAGGATTTTATCGAATACCGAATGAAATACGCGGCGTTTCGAAGTTTCGTATTCGATATCGATTCGGAGAACACTTCCAGCGTATGTAGCTTAGTAGACAGCGTTGGTTGGGTCTTGGGATAGTTATGGCTAACGCTCGTGTAAAGTTCTGTCGCCTATTTCGCGTTCTTTTCACTTCCTGGAAGAAACCATGTGGAGGTAAGGATATGACTTGGGGACGTGGAGTTAGAAGATGTACGGCAGACGTAGGTACTTCACATCTTCGTGGTTGTGGTCCGAAAGGTCCATCAGCTAGCTGGCTGGAGGTACTGATTTGTCTCGCAGTGAACTGCGAACAGTTATCATCGTGTTTTTATTTTCTGTCGTATCAGAATGATTGGAAGGGTGCGTTTGTACAGTTACATTTGTTGGCAACAGGAGTATTCGTCTTTTCTCACCTGCGTAGGTCCACTTCTTGTTCCCCTTGCATATTTACTCTTTTCTTTAGAAACGTGCAACTCTGGTAAAAAAGCATCCATCACCGTGCTTGTCCTGCAGTCTAACACTGAACGATGATGATGAGGCTCACTGATATGAAGAATGAAGAGTAGTTGCTACTCCTGTTCCTTTATCCGGTTGCATGGGCAACAGTACGTCCACTTGCTTCATCTTTTTAATTGCCTTGTCTTTGTGATGTTATACAACGCCACTGACGATTGGTGACTGAACTGTGTTGATTTGCCTTGACACTAAGACAGTCTGGTTTATCTGAGAATGTAAAGATAAGGTCCTTGACTGAATATTAACGGTTTTGATACTAAACCCAGGTTTGCACCCGGTATGTATGGGAGGCAAGTGTTTCCTGATTTTAGCGAATGCTTTGCCTGTTTCTTTGTTACAAAGTTAGCACAAAACGATTGGAATTCTGATATTCGCGAAGGTCGGGCTCGATAAAGCCGTCCTTTTGTTTTCAATCAAGACGCAACTTTCCCTAGTATTTTTACCAATCAGCCTCGAACGAGTGACTCACACGAAGCAGCCTAGAAGATCTGTTATATACTTCTCGTGACGTTTGTGATTTTTACTTGGGAAATTCGCAATGGATTTCAAAGAACGTTGTGGAAATTGAGTTGTACAACGACACGATCGTATGCACTCTATGATAGGAGGCCTACGCCTTTCCCAACTTGTTTACAAGTGTTATATTGCCGAGTTTGGTTGGTCTATGCACACACGGAAGCACAAGGCACAAGTACTCGCGACGCACGATATCACAGGAGCGAGCACACAGCCTGTGGTCTAGTAGGACACGAACAGACACAGAGGTCGGAGACACAAAAAGTTCGGGCTCAAGACTCAAGGCCCGTAGTCGCACAGCGAATGGGACAGATCTGCTGCTCCCTTGAATGAGCGGCGTCACGGAAAAATAAGCGGCGCGAAATACGAACAGCTAGCCCAGCCCGCTAGCGGAAGAGAGAGGACGAACACGGAGTACTGCCGCGCGTTTATTGGTGACCCACCAACACAAGTCAGAGTTCAAGTGAGCTCTATCGTTTATATAGTTTTTTTTGGGTGGCCTTGATCGATGTGTGGACTAGCCAATCACAGAATGGGCTTTTATGAATCTTTTCGCGGACATATAAAAATATTCAACCGCGCAATATTTAAAATAACGTCAATTTCGAAATATTGAGAAAAAGACAGATTCTTTTAGAAAGTTAATGGCAGGAATGAAATCTGCGGTTCCAAAAACCTTGGATTGGCCATCGATCATAACAACAAGCGAAGTTTATCTGATGATCTACAGGTCTCAACGCACGCTTAGGTATGGATCGGGTTTTCTGGTCATCTCAATGAGCCTTGGGAATGAAACATGCCGCGGTCATGGGCAAGACCCGCAAGCCATCGGTAAGAAACTATGACGTGTGTGTGGAACGATCTGTCAAGTTGGTGTCTTGTGCGCTGAGCGGAGCATTTTCAAGCACAATTTAGCTGCTTTTCAACGTCAGCTCCTACGTAGCTATCTCGGTAAGCGTCCGGTGGGTTGTTACAAGAGATCCACCCACCGAGGCGGGGATCTGCAAGGAAATCCTCCCCACGCGTATGCCCGGTCGAATTGGCGACCGTGCTCATGCTCTTGATCTTATTCGCACTTCAGTTCTTCCTCTCTACTCAAGCGTTTCTATTCTCCTCCTTCTTGGCTTATCGGACCACCGTGTTATTGCATCATCCGTCAATTTCACCTTCCACAACTCTCCATCCTCCTCAAGACATGTTGGCTCTACAGTTCAGCCAAATTAGACGGTTTCCGCTACTTCTCAGCTTCCTATCTCTAGTATGGCTGTTGTTTTGCTTCCGACGTTTTCACATCCATTTCCAACTTTACAGATATTGTTCTTTAAGACTTGGATCTTTGTATTTCACACTTCAAAGTAAAGCAAATCGGAATCCCCGAGCGGTTTAATCACGCATGCGATCGTGCTAAACTCTTGACGTGCTCAATATTTCGGCGCTGACCCACTTCCGCCTGCCACCATCGCTTCATGCAAACAAGGGACTAGTGTTCAGCACCCATACAGAAAGGCAAAGAACTGTTCGTCCGCTGCAAAGCAAAACGCCTACTCTCATCCGCCACCGGTAGCCGAAGTTTTCGGTTCTTTGTTAAAGTCATCTCCCACCGTTTCTGCCCTTCCATCCCTCTTATATCTAATTTCTCTGGGGCTATTGTATGTGAACCACATGAGAAAGCTGAGCGTTTTGCCTAAAGCTTTCGACCGAGTTTAGCACAGATGTCTTCTGGCGAAGCTGCTCAACTTTGGATTCTATCCGGCTCTTATCGTAGATGTGAAGTTTCCTCAGTAAGCGAACCATCCCCGTCAGAGTTAATGGGGTCATGTCCCGCCTATTTCTTCTAAATGCCGTTGTTCCCCAAGGTTCAGCACTTGATCCCATCCTATTTCTCTCATTCAATAACGGTCTTCTGTCCACTAACCCAATCCATTCTTTTGTTGCTGATGCCACTCTTCATTGTTCTTTCCTATCGCATTTCCCACCATATAAACACCAACATATATTTTGACCGTTGTGTCGCCAGTGTATCTCTACTCTCCGATCCTGAACCCAAATATTCCTGGGCTCCAGAAACGATGTCGCATGCAATACATCCAAAATCCTTCTTTTAAATTCTTTGAGACGCCATTCTTTCTCCCCACATCTGTCCTTTAACTCGTCTATTTTCAGTCCCACAGAAACTGTTTCTCTCTTTGGCTTATTCATTTGTTCTTCATTATGCTAGCTCTCCTTCATATCTGAGGTTGCTTCTCGCGCTGCGCGCAAGGTTAGTTTTCTGTTCCGCGTCAGGTCACCTAGTGTGCAAAGTTCAAATCTGCTCTGTACCTGAATACTGCAGTCACGTGTGGGGTGGAGCTTCGTCTACTTTGCTTCCCCTTCTTGATCGACGATCCCTCACTAACATCTGTTTCGCAGTCACTGGTTCGTCGCCAACTAGCTGCTTCGCTATCCTATTTATACCGTTATTACTCTTTGGATCTTGTCTCAGAATTACCTCTTCCAGTAACCTTTTCTCGCTCTTCTAGAGAGGCAGCCAGTCACAGTTATCAGGTTTCTGTTGCTCACTGTGGAGCCTTTCCCCTTCAATCTTCTGTTTCCACTTTCTATATTCCCTCACTTACATTCTTCTACCTTTCAGTGGCAAGAACAATAAACGGATTCTAACCTGAATGTTCCCCTCACTTTCTCCCACTATGGTGTCTTTTGACCATGAGGTTTACCCCTCATACTGTATTTCACTTTGAGTAACAAAAAAATCCCAGCCTTAGGACGTCATAAAGCGCAGAACTCCGATTGCCTTTTACCAGCTCCGTCTAAAAACGGGGGAATGGAATCGACCGGAGAAATTCAAGTTTTGTTATCGGTTTGGAATTTTGAGAAATCCCCCTTCTCATGAAGGGAGTCGATTGTTGTCCCCACTTTAAGAAGGGATCACCCAGTGAATGGGCTAGTCATAGAGGCATTAACCTTATCCCGATTGCTTCAAAGCTGCTCGAGTCTATCGTTCTTCGCAGGCTGTATAACGCACGTGAAGAGCAAACCCGCGAGGAACATGTTGGGTTTCGTGCGGGTCGTAGATGCATCGATCGTCGAGCGACGATGCACAGGTAAATTCAACACGCGTTGGGCCGCTTGGTGATTGAATCTGATCGCACCTGGCGGAGGTGTTCGGTAGGAGGTCACATTAGGAATTACGAAAACCAAAGTAGCTTTCTTGAACTTGCGATGCTTGCGGCGCCGCCAATGTCATCTAGATTTCCGTTAAGGGAAGGCTGCGCAATACCAAATATTGTAGCTTTTTGCTTCACGATTGGGAGACCTGATCCCCATGTTTAGAATGTCCAGTGGTGTTTGCTCGCGTCTGGTGAGAACATTGAATGATCAGTGATAAAACGCATCGTCGTGCATGAGGTGCTTGCAGTTACCCTCTGACTGAGGTGATAGGACTACATCGTTATCAGTTACTTGGACACCTACCGCGCATGACTGCTCATAGTTTACCTTTTCGTGCTCTTTTTGCATTTGCTGGAAGTAGCGATGTGGCGGTCAGGCTATAATTTGGCGTAGTGGTATGAAGAAGTTAGCTTCGGTTTTGGCTTCGGTTAGTGCTTTTCGTCTTCCTGGTTAGGGGGTCCGGGAGAGGAGGATTGTTATTGGTTGAAGTTAGTGAGAAATATGGTTCAGAACCGAAGCCAGTGGAGCGAACGCTAAAGGGCCTGTCTGCAAAACCAGTCCCTCTTAAAAAAACAGAAAACAAACCAAAATGTATGCAGTAAAAGCGCAAAACAATTGTTTTTATCACTATTCATTACTTTTTCTTTATCCATTTTCTGTAAAGTTCTATTTAAATGTTGTATTGGCACTATGCCTGTTTTCAATATATATTCTCACTTGAGGATAGAGCTATCTCCATGATAATCTCATTGACAAAGTTGAAATGGAAAGCTAAAATGAGGCTACCTCGACGAATACCACTCTGACTGATGAAGGGTAGCCGCGATCACGAACTTGATTTCCGTGTTTGGAACTCTGAAATGAATTTCTCTGACACATTTCAGTGAGAGGCAAAACCACAGAACTGTCGATCTTAAATCAAGGAAAATGGTTATTATGAGCATACGGAAGATTTTTCCTACATCCCTTGAGCATCCGACATAATTCGGATCTGTATGAGAAGGTCGAACTGACTGTTACTTTGTGCGATGAAGCTTTTGGGAGTTGTCTGATATGACAACCACGCGAAAGTTTCCTGGCATTGATGACCGACAATCGGGCTTCTATAGGTACGATAACGTTGGGTACAGCTCGGAAACATGGCCTTGTTCCGTGCTGTTTGGAATGTGCAATGTATTCCGTTATTGTGAGATGGATTGTTGTACTTTCCTTCAAGAATGGCACACAGTGATTGTGCCAGTCATCGTGACATTAGTTTAATTCCGATGGTTACTTAGGTTTTAGCTTCGGTGATGTTGTGCCGTTTGAGGTAGGTTCGCGAGAGTAAAATCCGAGAACAATAGACTATATTTCGTCCACATGGATATTGCCTCAACCGCCACAATGCAACCCTCGTTTTCTTGAACTTTAAAGGCGCGTTTGACTTTGTGCACCGGACAGTGCTATACAGTGTTATCCATCGGAAGGGTATACCAGCGAAGTTTAGGAACTTGTTGTGAACATTGTACTTGCATAGCTGTGGTCGCATGGGCGTATACGGTGAATTATCAAGTTCATTCGGAACGACTAGTTGTGCTCGGTAAGGGTGTCCCGTTTCTCCATGTCACAGACGAGAAAATGGCGGATACTTCAGGAGGCCTCCAGGATGTAAAGGTTGAATTGGTAAGAAGGGAGAGACTGACCTGGCTTATGCCGACAACCTCATACTTGTTCGATTCTGCGGAACGTGCGCCCCCTGTACTAGACTGACAAACTTGGAAGGGCTGTAGCTCCATTCATTGTGCTTTACACTTTCAAGGTGTAAAGGACTGTAAATGAACTAATGTTTGTGGACTGTTTCACCTACCTTAGCAGCTGCGTGACTAAGATTTATGACAGGTCATTGGAGATGAGCATGCGTTTTTTTTTCAAGGCTTGAGCAACTTGCGGCGGTCCGAAGCGCTTGCGGCATCGGCCCGAAATCTCAGTGAAGTTGGAGGATTGTGTATACTGTGCTGGAGTGTATGATTGCTGAAGGTGTCGCTTGGAGGTTTTCGACCATCGATGTCTGCGTAGTACGGCTAGGATTGAATAGAGTGACCGGGCGAGTAATGTGCATGTTAGGAGCCGAGTATGGTGCACTTGATCAAGGAGTGTTTTATCGCAATTGTGTTCACTTTAATGGACTTCATTGGTTGGATCAAATGTTGTACATGGCAAACACTCGTCTATCTTGCCGTGCTCCATGTTGCGTTCCTCTCACGGATTGCATGAAGCCATGTAGATATCAACAGATAACATTGGAGCTTGGAATGAGAAAATGTAAAATAGGTGTATCAAGTCTTCGTAGCTAGAACCCGAAAGATCTGTCAACTAGTTGGCGGTAGACACTGAAGGATATGTCAGCGAGTCGTGAACAGTGGCGATCATGCTATTGCTTTCAGACAAATGATGGTGATTGGGAACATGCATTTGTAGGTCCTACTATTCCTTGTGTGGCTCCACTCCCTGTTTCCCTTGCATATTCATCCTTTCTGTTGGTAACGTGGTGAGAACTGCAGTGTTCAGTGTGACTTGTCCTGGTTTCTAACATTACACAATGATAATGGTGATGGTGTTCGTTTGAAGCAACTGGAAAGGGAAAATGATTTTCCGTTGAGAATGTATTCGGGGCTATTTCGTTGCATGTATGTAGTTAACTGTATTTAGTTAAATAGTAGGTAAAATCTGAGATAAAATTGATCAGAATCGCAGGTGGACCCAGGCGCGTTGTAGTTTAATGCCTGGTTCCAAAATCGAGATCAAATTTGTATGCTTTTTGCATTGTTTGCAAGGTTCGCGTTTATAAATGAACTTGGTCTGCGTCACGCATGCGTCTCGCTATACCCGAGCATTCTTCACTGTTTCCGATCAATCGGTTGATGGAAAGTTGGCATCCCATTTGATTTAAGTGGGTGGTTGACTTTGGAAACCGATTATTCATCAGATTTTGGTGTCATAGCGAGTTTGGTCCACCCATTTGGTGACGCAGCTGCCCCTCTGTTTACTTGCGTAGACGATTGTTTTTACAACTCATGTTTTGTGACGCTTTTGGGAGTAATGAAAAATCATTCTCTTTCGCACTATCTTGTAGGGGATCTTAGTGGTTTCGTGTTACTCCATGAATCACAGTCATGATTTTCGGATTCTACCGCATAGTTGGCATTTCTTTGGGTCATTGGATTTGTCCATTCCTTTGCAATTATTTGATGGTTATTTAATGTTATAAAGTGATCTGTCGTGCTCATGTATATGTCTATATGTGAATAAACACATCAACCTGTTCGTTCTTATGTCATTTTAGTCGACCATGACTGATTTAACCAGCGTCGCGGCACGAAGCAGCAGTTAACCAATCGTTCTCTAGTGGTTGTTCGATCCAGTGCTTTGGAACAACAATCCCGGCTGGCATTTTTGCTCATGATGAGTTTTCAAGAGCGATTGGAAAATGTGAATGAGGGCAGTTTGCTCATCTGTTTCTGTCTGTTCTGGTGGATTTTATTGTTGGGAGCTCGCGCCGACCACTTGTTGGATATTCCCTACTGGGCAGTTTTTATGCCACTTTGGGTGTGGAAGTTAACTGTCTTTCTTGGCTGGTTCGTCGGCTTGATTGTGTGGTTACGACAGCGTCATTCCTATGTCCATTCGGAGCTGAACACCTACTCGGTAGATGATCCGGTGTTCCCGTTCATCCAAGCCATGTCTGTCTCTGCACTGTTCTCCCTGTTGCTGTGTTGCACGGAAATTCTTCTCTGTCTGAATTTGTCTATCCCTACGTTGGATCTGGCCTATTTGACCGTGTTAACTCCACTACTACTAGTCGGTCTATTTGGTATTTTCGGATTCTTTTTTCTCATGATCGATTCCCGATCATTCGCTTGGTGGCATCGTCGACGCCTTGATCGCCGCCGTCTCCGTGGTCGTTCCAGTCCCGGTACTGGGGTCCGGGACGCTAACGGAGATCCTTACGATCCGAATTTTGTTACTCCGCGACCACGCCGAGTGTGTACATTCACACTAGAGTTGTGTATTGCAGCCAATTTACTCCAATTGCTGTTCTTAATTGCTCGACTCGACCATTGGATCCGATCGAAATGGGTGGTCACATTCATTCCCACCTTTATTCTGTTGGGCATGAAATTTCTGTTCTGTACAGTCGGATTTATCGTTGCCCTGATTCGATTCTTCACGGCGTGTTTTATTCAAATGGATCAGCGACGACTTCCGATTTATTATTATGCTTCACATCTCTTCATTGACTTCTTGCTCTGCACCTCTATCACGCTTCTGGCGCTTAGATTGGATGGACATTTGGCCCCAATTCAGTGCAGTTACATCCTCGTTAGTTCTCCCGTATTACTTAGTTTGGTTATCTATGCTACCGGAGCGTTTTGTCTCGGTCCGGGTAATCCATGGTGGTTTGGATTAAACCGCAATGTCTTGTTGGCCCTGTTCGAGGCTTGTCCCAGTTTGCAGTTATGTGCAAACACATCTGTTAGTGCGGCCGAACTGTGGAAACGGGCAAACAGTAATCAACAACGACAACGGCAGCAACATTTACGGGCCGGTCAAAATGTTGGAGGTGGACCACATCCAAATAGTGTTCAGCCTACGGGACTAAGCATATCCGATTCCGTACCTGGATTCTAGTAAGTCGTGATTGGAACATTTTGCTTAATTTGTTCATTAACTTCTTTGATTTGATGTAGCTCACACTTGCGTTGGTCTACTCGCACATTGAGTAGCTTTAATCTCATGTCAATTTTCTTTTATTGAACAGTGAGCATTTCTTAATCTTTGATCCCGCATGTTGTTATACTGTCGAATTATGCACGCCTTCCTTTCAAGAAATCCTTGAGGTATCTAATCAGTATGCTGCTAGAGCCAGGCAAGACTATTCAGAATCCCAAAAGAATATGCGGTACAACTATATGGGCTATCACAAGCGTCAAATGCAGCGGAGTTCTTCTCGCCTTTTTTTGTTAGAATGCACTCTGCAGATCTAATGTATCAAACGCCGAGTGATAAGAAGCCTTATCGATGATACCATCTATTTTTGGTAAAAATAAACGTTTTAATGGGCACAGCGGTTGATTATTTGGCTCAGTTTAGTAAAAAATCGCCGTTTATGAGCTTCCGTGGTTACCAAAACTTGTTTCATCCATCGGAATTCGATGGTTCGATCTTTAAAAAGTTTATTTTCAGTTAAACGAAGTTTTCAACAATAACTGCTGAGTGCCCGCGTGATTTTCATGGAATGAAGATGGACAATACATACCAGTAGCCAATAAACTGCTAGAGAAAAAAGAGGGCGTTTATTTCCGGGGAATTGAATTTTTACTGGTCGATGTACTATGAGGCAAATTTGTCCAAAATTTTCCGAGTATTGGTCGTTCACTGTTTGTGTGCTAGCAGTTTGTGCATCATAATGCCAACCCATGGTCGTGAGTGGAACTTGTCGAATGCATGCTTGTCATGAATAATTTTGGTTGCATAGTTTTATTGCCAGCCTGTTGAATATCTCCATAACAAGCGTCGTGAAATAGACTTCAGAACTTCCGGCATCGATCAAAGCGTTCATCGGAATGTTGTTGCGGAGACAGTAAGCTTCAAACTGAAAGCGAATGATGTCTCGCAATGAGAGTCGGCCATAATAGTAGTAGTACTTTTGGAGGATCGACAAATTTTCGTGATTACGAGTCTCTTTTACCACGACACGTCCACATCAGTGATTTTGTGCTTTTATCTAATCCACGGAAGAAGCACTTTCTGTTGGTTGCATTGATCAAGGCAGAAATGCCACTATCTTTATCTAAATTACTTGACTTTTGAATTGCTCGTTCACATTTGGATGAACTAGATGTGAACGAACAACTTCTGCCGTGTCCGTACGACCGTGATTTGAATTGAACCCTTTTGATGAGATTGTGCTTTTTTTTCAAAATCCTGTTTGTAGGTCAAACAAAAAAGTTTCTCAATGGACACTGACTTAGTATCGGCTATGGAAAGCACCTCTGACGATATTCGGATTTTTCTCTTGTTATCATTTTGTTGTTACGGTTTTTGGCTTATGATCTTGATTCTCACCGATGTGTCTGTTGTCTGCGTGTAACCAACATGTGTCGAGCAGAAATCACATGTTTCAGTTCGATACACAGTATCATGTCTTTGGCCGATTTAGAAATCGGCCACTCCGGGATTGTGAGCGCACACGTTGGTAGGGCACAGTTAGCCAGCTCTCTGAATTCGTTAGGCTGAAGTGGTTCAATACTGTTCAAGAAGTAGGTAAACGTATTGAGACTGAAAAATTAACATCAATCAGAATGAATGCTTTATTTAGCGAACAACTGATACGTGAGATCTGGAATGCATAAAGACGAAACGCGTTGCAACGGGAGACAGGGTAAGTGACATTGAGTTCAATTACTTCTCGACTAACTGCCGATTTGGTATTCGTTCCTCTGTCCATAGCTTCGTGACACGCCACGTGTGGCTTGCAACTCTGAGTAGATTAGTCTCGTCTGTGAAATAAATTCATCATATCCATTCTGAATACTCTTGACTCCCCCTTTTTATGGCTCGCTTGAAGCATGAGTGCAGTGGAAAGGACACGTTCTCACTGCCAATAGAGCCCATTACACGGAGGTTGGATCAGCAATCTTGACCCTGAAACTTGGAGTGGCTCAGACTCACATAAGGTCACGCTGGGTCAGGTGTAGCAACAAGCCGGACAACGGCGAATGGCCATCTGCGACCAAACCCGGCCTTATTCTGGAGCCACAATGATTCCTCTTTGAACGACGATTGTTGTTTTGGTAGTCGAAGTTTTAAATCAGCAATCTGATTCCTGTTGCTGAATTTTTCTAGGTTTAGCAAAAGATCGGATATCCACAAAGTGGGAAGTAGTTGAGGGGTACTCGGCTATCTTTAGTCTAGTTTTCTATGGAGTAGATTTGTCTTCCAAATTAATATGTAATGTCTTGACTGGTTATTGCGACTCTGCGGATAAGCTCCGCTGGGTCAGCGAAACATCATGACAAGCGGCGGCTGGCCTTGTTTCGTTGGCGGGCCACACTATCGATGTCATAGTGCCGCCAGCAGACTTAATTTTTTAGGAAGACCGTCTACCAGGTGAAAATGCATCAAGTCCTCGACTGTCGACCTTCATCCGGGAGGTGCCGTTTTTCATTCATTCAGCAGTGCACATCTGTCGACCAGTGCTAGAAGCTTTGCCTGCTTTCTCCGAGTGGTCCGAACTCGGTCTGAAGCTTAAGGTCATTTGGATCACTCAGTTTTTTTGTGAAAATACGATCACGGCACGCGGAACTCAACTGATTGAATAAAAAAGATGGCTATCCTGGCAGATGCCATGACCCGGGGTTGAACTGATCACTAAAACCAGGATAGACGCTATCCTAGGAATAATTGTTGCGCAATACCGGATTTTCATTTACATGGTTGACGTTTGAGTGCCAGGCCCCAACGTAGCTCTAGTGATGGAGCATCTTCCCGACAGGCGAAAACCTTTGGATGCGTAAGGCGTAAGTAGGTTGTTTGATTCTTTGTGACCTCTGGCTCCTCTTGTCATCTCGAAACAACGAGGTAATTGTTGCTAACTGTCGGGAGCCGATAGTCCAATTCACGTTCCGTTTGATCAATTCATATCGGGGGTCCAACGCTTCTCGAGTATTGAAGAGGAGTCGGTGACTGAGTGACCGACATAACGATGCATTTTTAGTGATAGGAAATTCGATTTAGTTGTCTTGACTAGTGAAATCACTACTTTGGAAAGAGAATGAGTAGTTCATTTCGCGGTACTGTAACAGAATGTGTTTGATGAAATAGTCAACGTTTCTTATCGAAAGAAATGGGCTATCTCGTTTTTACAAACTGGAATTCTATGATGGCTGGTTGAACTGGGCACTATTTTGTTTTATTGCATCGATTACAATATAGTATTGCTCGTCCCTCTGCTTTGCGCTTCGTCGTTCCCGCGAGTTTGTATTCTGGACCAAATATTGATTGCATTGATAACAAGTTCCCAGCACTGTTCCAGGAAATTACGTAATTGTATTCATAATGAAGTGAATTTTCGACAACATTTATGCGGAAAAGAATGTTTGCGCGAGACTGTCGCATGGGAAATGTAAAATGGACTACGAAATTGTGACCAATAGTAGTAGGCTGAGGTCGTGAAATGTCGAGGAGAGCAGTACGTCACACACAAATATTGATTGTAATGCAAATCGCGCACGAATCTCTTTCACCGTCAGTGTGCAGGCCGAATGCGGGACGAAATTTTTTTTCTGGATGGTAATGTGCCAGCCGGTATGCTAAAAATGAGAACGTACTTGTGTTTGATAGTAGCAGAAACACAAATCAGAATGCATTAGCCTAGGGTTGTTTGGTATGCGGATACCATTATCATAAAACAATGCTTGTGAAGCACTTTCGGCCGTTTTCTTCAAGTTGGTATGCTGACAATAGTACATTCCAATTAGATAATGGGTTTTCAGCCTCCTTCCCCACCCATCCCTTGGCATCCACTCGTATCTTGATTGTTTTATCCTAATAGCACTTGTTTGGATTGCCCTACCACACTCCTAAGAGCTTGTGACCCATGCTCACAAGAAGAGCGCGGAAGTACATTTTTACCTAGCCAAAATCAACTGAGAATTGCTCTTAAATAGTGGCGTAAAAGTGACAACGAAGTTCCGAAAACCATGCACGAGAGGGGTGTTTTACTTTCGAGTGGAACCGAAGTGCCCATGGTTCATTAAACCAAGCAAATAAGTACGTGAAATTCACTTGCTTGACGCAACCGTATAGCTATTTTGTACCTACTTTTACTTTGTTTTCCTGCGTGGCAATCATGAATGATTGGGAAATTCATTTTGAACTTTATATTGTGCTTACCCATTTGTCGTCAAAAACGGCTATTCCTCGTCGAAAATCGGTCGAGATATCGCGTAAAAAAGTAACGGTTGCTAACTTACTTCGCCTACTCGAAAGACTTGAATCATACTTTTTTCTCCTCGAAAAGTCAATTTCGTTAGCCGAGACCGAACCGGGAAACTTTTGTCCATAGTGGAAAATGTTCTAATCATCTGCGGTGTCGCAGTTTGCCGTCTATCATCCTTGCCCCCTTCAGAAGCAATTGTCGTTTACGCTACACTCTTATCGCAATGTCATCATGTGGAATTTGAAGAAAAACGCCTCACTGATCATGTTCTATACGGTTGTCCATGTGTGTATAGGTGTTTTAGTTATGGTTACCTTCCACCCACTCTCACAGTTGTGTCCTGTTCGGCCAACTACCACCGCGTTGTCTCTCTTTCTCTCCCTCTCTCTCTCTCTCCCTCTCGCTCTGTCTCTATTGTTTCCACTTGCAAGTCTGTAACTCAGATCAGGCACGGAATGGAGAGTGGCGCGATCAATGAACCTCCATTCGCTTTCCTCATTTCTCATGAATGTCTACCAGAGAACAGCGACACAAATGTTTTTCCACCATTTTTTTCTTACTCCTCGTACCACAGAGAAATGCTATCGGGGTCATTTTTTCAATCTGATTCGGTTGAAAGCCCCACTGAGATTGGAACTTTCACTGGTATCTGTATCTGGTTGGAACTGAGTCGAATAAAACTCGCCCAGTCGACTCTTTCTAGTCGAGTCGTAAATCCGAAACCACGCGTGCTATCGATTCATTGTGCTTATCACTTGGTTCCGGACTAAAGTGGAATGATAGAAGGTTTGTTTCTTCTCCAAAGTAAATGCGTTTACGCGATGTATCAGAAAAATCAGATCCTGAACGAAATCTACTAATTTTCGAGATTGTCAGAAGCTGCAGGTGCCGAAAATCACCCTGAGTGACGGTCTGCCTGAGGTATTGTGTCTAATGTGATCCCAGTGTGCTGTCCATGGCACAGCTAACTTCCAAGTTCGGGTCTGTTTCAATCAAAGAGAAAACCAAAGGAAGACGTCAGAAAGAGTACAGATACAATGCAGGAAATTCATTTTTCGCATCCATACTAACTGTTTCTGTTTCATTCCTCCTCCTTTGATACTTTATTTCATCGTACTACTTGAATGCATGCGAATCCGATCATAGGACATCGTGTAGAGGAGGATACGACCATAACGAATGGAGACAGTAATACACTCCGTAGCACGAACCAATCCGAAGCAATCTCCCAAAGAAGCAACAAAGACCATATCAGTAACGCTCCCCGACAGAAAAACGTCCCGGTAACACCAAACAGGTGCAACAGAGCCAGAACTCAGACACACAGCAGGACTTCCCGAGCTGAGCGCGACAGTTCAAGTCGTTACTACGGGCAATCGGATCAACACAGCTAGAGGAAGACCCAAAAGAACTAAAGCAAGAATGTTTGGCGCACGGCCGAATCGGCCCGGGAAGGCTCAGTTAGTTAAGATGGTGGATCTCGCGTGAGCATGGTCTGGAAAAGAACAATATGGATGAAGAACAAAGTCTGGGGACTGACTTATTTTGGTTGCCCAGTGAATGTGTGAGCCACCCGCTTGCCCTCTTGCTACAATAACATTATGCTGCTTTTTACGCGGTAAGAAGTTTTGCCGAATATCTTCCGCAGCACCTGTGGAAGTCAATTTTCTAGATGATCCTCACCGAGTTCATCCGTGGGCACGCTTGTCTCTAGTTACTTGCAACTCACACCATTAAACGAGATGTAAACCGTGACTTTTCCATCGATATAAAGTATCATCAGATATACCCGTCGGATAGTGAAAACAGCTTCTAGCACGAGGAAGTTTGTTTTCAGCGAATCCACTTAAACGTCTTGGTAGATTGTTTTAATTAACAAACAGTAGATGTGTAACTGTATTTCGCAGTGAATGAGTGAATCTCCGATGAAGTTCGGTATCTTGGAAACATGCTGAGAGACAAGAGCATTGACAACACTTGAGCGAAGGAAGTTACATGTGAACTAAGATCCGAGAGAAAATAAACTGTAGATGTAAAATATCAAACGTATAAACAATTCAGAAAGTGAAATAATGGGGAGACAATTCGTTAAGGTGACGCCAATAACAGCGGTTGCACTAGGCTGCCGTTTTTACACCTCGGGCTTCGGTAGTTGAATCCCATTAGTGACCGCCTGCGTAGTCCCTTGGTGTGAAACCTGGAAGTTCCCAGGACCGGTTTGAAAGCTGCTTTAGACTCTGTCCGGCGACGACTATCCGCCCAATGTTGATGGCCCTGATCATACTTCTGCGAAGAACAGCTGGGACATGTTCTAATATCCTTCAAGACTGGCATCTCATCGTACGTCCAATACACTGTACATAACAAGATCGCATAAACTAATATGGAACAAAAGATTGGCACTGGCAAGATGATCTGTGTTTGAATTGTTAGACGATAAATTACCCGGTTTCAGCTAAAACCCGAATATGGAACACAGGAAAAATTTCCAAATGGCTTTTGGTAAATGGTGTTCCGCGATTTCCAACGTTGTATCACCCTTAGACGGGTCTGCCAGAAAAATCTCCTTGTCACTTGTGGTCTCTGCGTATTTCCTCGCTCATATGGAGACAAATAAAGGGTTATGAATAACTGATCTTCCACTAAACATCCTGGACTTGTTTTGCCTTTCGATTAATTGTCCCTTGGAGGCAGGTTCTTCTGTGATGAAGTAAGACGAAGCCTGAGAAAATTGTACGCCGCCCCACCTAGGTACAATTGCGAAACACTCCTCTTTATCAGGTTTTTGTCTGTTCGAAACAATCCGATATTGAAAAACGCAGTGAAACCATCTCAGTAGTATGTTTCGCATACGGATGGATGAATAAAATTTGCCCGGAAGCATACGACCGTTTTTGCGGTTATTGCCGCTCTTCATATATGCGTACTCTATCCAACCATCCCTATACTAGTGCGCTCCTTAGTTTTTTTTACTAGAATCTCGTTTGAATCGTTAGAAGCGTAAATAGCTGCTAAGTCCACTTAAGAATCCGACGACGAATCGTTATGTGGCTCCTAAATGGACTTATCATCCATTCATGCTCCTAACGACTCACTTGAGATTCTAGGCAATAAAATCATCCTGGTCTGCCTACATCATAAACTCTGTCCTTGGATAAACATTAGTGCAAATTTCAAAAAGTCTGTAAATTTTTGTTGTTAAATCACAAACTATCCACTTAGCGTTTTGTGTACACCCTTAAATCCACGGTAGTTTTGGTCAACGAACTACTTTTGAATCTGGTCAGCAATGGTCAGATGGACTAAGCGTACGTCATGCCAAAATGTCAGAGTTTCGAATCCCTGGTCTACCAGGCACTTTGGTGGCAGACAGCAACTCACTGTCATCCGACTCCTTGCCACATGAACTGATAAGACCTTCTGTGGTTCTATGCTACCGCAGATTTCAGTATCACGGCTGCCGGTTCTTTCTTTCTCCCTGTAGACTGGGTCCTATTGGTTATGAGGCATGCCCCCTTCCACTGCACTTGTGTGTCAAGCATGCAATACAGGTAGTTGTCTGCCAAAAGGGTTCTAAGTGACTATTCTATTACTGCTCCATCTTTTTATCTGCAGCTCTTCTCGGTGTAGAGGAAGAGTACTTTCAATCGACATGGGATAATGGATGCTTTAAGTTTTGCCGTTGGAATGCCCATTTTAGTATTGTTATCAGTGAAGTATTGGAAACTAAAATTTACCGGTTCCACCAACGGAGCCTTTATGAATCACGGCAGAAAGCACTCCTGTCAGACAGATCCTGGTCTTTCACCTACTCCCCAAAGGAAAACAAATTTTGCTATCAAATTACCCATAGGTTCAACAACTTTTTCAATCCCCTGGGTTGTTTTGTGACAAGCTGCTCTTAAAAATGCATTTAGCTCGTTCTTTCGACAGTCCATATTCTCCATCATCATCGTCGTCATTATCATCGTACAGCGTTAAACACCAAGGCAAGCCTCACTGACCGTTGTCTTTTCCCCAGAGTTACAAGTTTCTACAAAGAGAGTGAATATCCAAGGGGAACAGGGAGTGGACCTGCAATTTGGGAAAAGATAAGGTGCTGCTGCAGCTGCAGCCAACACACGAAACACAGTCTAACATTTTGTTTCGATAGAAAATGACAACGCGATCGCCACTGTTCACGGCTCACTGTCGTATCTTTTAGAGTCTCCAGCCAACTAGTCGACAAGTCTTTCGGACCCCAACCACGAACGCGTGGGACACCTACTTTACCTAAGTTCGCTGTGCATTTTCTCATTACACGTTGCCACGTCATCTGTTGGCCTCCACATGGCTTCTTCCACTCCGGGAGAGAAACACAAAATAGAGCACGGTATGGTAGACGAGTGTGCGCCATACGCAACACGTGACCCAACCAGCGTAGTCTACTAAGTTTCATACGCTGAAACAAGGTGTTCTGAGAGCCGGCACCTATTACTAGATTTCTGGCCTCTACTTTGCTCTCCCGGTCACTCCATTCAATCCTGACTATACTGCGTAGACATCTATGGTCGAAAACATCCAGCCGACGAACATCTCCCAGACGAATATTCCATGTCTCGCAACCGTACAGTAGAAGTGAGAGTTCTGCGGCACAGTACACACGACCTTTGAACTTCGTTGATGTATCAGATCGACGCCATAAGCGTTTTAGTCCAGCGTAAGCTGCTCGAACCTTCGATATACGCGTGTTTGCCTCAACTACCATTGTTCGATACGCAGCTACCAAGGTAGGTGAAACGGTCGTGGACATTGCTTTCGCGAATCAGTATCAAACGGCGCACCATTATCGTAGCTAATATCTTATTAACTATTGGAATTTAGAAAATCCCATGATGTTTGCTACAGCCACTCCGTGTGACCTTCTCGAAGATGGGTACAATCGGTGATTCACCCCACGAAAACGGAATACGCTCCTCGTTCCAAATATCCTGAAGCAAGGAGGTAAGTGATTTCACCAGCACTTCTCCACCCAATTTGAAGACAACTGGGGGAAGTTTGTCGGGATCGGCCGCTTTTCCCGATCCAGAAGTCGAATACTTTACTCTACTTCCAATTCCGTTGAGGATTAAGTGACTAGTCCCAGGGATTCGCAACTATAGACGTCGGCCTAAGCACGTCAACGTGTGGCCAGCTAAACTGACCCTTGAAGTGTTCAGCCCATCGATATAGCCATTGTTGTCTGTCATGGATGGACTCTCCATTCCTGTCGCACACGACTTCACTAACCGAAGTTCGCCTTCCGCCGATGTCACGTACATACTCAAACAGTCTTTCTTGACTGAAGCTAATTCCCTTTCATCGGCATCCTTAACCCACCAGTTTTCACGGTCATTCTTGAGACTTATCGCCAATTGACGTCGCAGCTATGAACGTATCCTATTCATGAGTTCTGCCAAATGCATCACCTGCTTGATTTGATCCCACTGCTCGTCGAAGTTCTTAATTCCTCGGATAGTTTCTGCTCATGGCTGCTGCTAACAGCCGAATCCGACAGAAGTTCCTCGACCAATCGGACTTGTGGCGTGCGTCGATGACCATTGAGCTACAGAAAAATGCGTATTAAAACTAACGCATGGTCCGAATCGAAGTACGTGGTATAGCACGATCTACAGTTCTGGACAGAACCCTGTCAACGGTAGCTTACTGCAATATGGTCGATCTGACTCAAAGTATCTGTCGAGTTAGAACGCCATGTCGCCGCACGACGCGAACTGTGTTCGAAATTCGTACAAGATAAGGATAAGTTATTGTCTGCACAGAATTGGAGAAGTCGTTCTCCGTTGTCTGTTCGCTGAGCAGGCAAGGCGCACCGCCCACCTAAACAGGATTCCGATACAATCGCTGTTTTTCAACTCGCGCATTAATATCTGACACCACCACAATGTCAGATGGTTTGCTCTTCCGAACAAAGGTGAAGAGGTCATCATAAAACTCGTCAGTGATGCGGTCTGTTGGAGCTTCTGCCGAAATGACAAATAAACTACTCTTAACACTACAACCCTTCCGGACGCCGACTGATCCCTGCAGTCTCACGGCGCACAAGCGACTGTTAACTAGGATCCAGTCTAAAAGGACCGCTTCGGCCTTCTCACTCAACAGTATTCCTATACCGCGTTCACCCACCGCTTGTGCAGGAAATATCTTGACGAGACACAAGGCGCAGTTGGTTGAATTACTCTACTCTATTCGAATCCTGAATTCGTGTTTCACACACTCAGTAGACGTCAATCGAAAGTGAGTCCACTGTCAGCGCTAGACAGGCCAGTTGGTCGGTCTGCGTGAGAGCGCGCACATTGAATGAACCGAGATTCAGAATCTGCCGAGGCTTGAGAAAATATGAGCTAGAAAACAACTGACACTATCTGACAATGAACCGTTGTGAGTATCGGGCGTGTTATCAGTGGGTATACTATGGGTAGGCAGAAGGGTAAAATATTGGGTTGGAGACAGAAGAGACAGGTTGAATAAAAGAGAGGGAACTCTGAGCAGCAGCAAACTTATCACAACCCACCCCACACGCGCTCGATGCAATGGGCAGCGCGATCCTGATTATCATGCGCAACGACCGATGCAGCATGGAATTATTTGTAGGCCTGTAACTCCTGGGGATTGATGGACCGGTGCTGCTAGGAGTCCAGCCGCTAAGCAGAAGAACGACTAGGGTTCTCGACCAAAGCCTTTGGTTCTAACAAGAACCTGACCGTAAGGCAGCGAAGTATAGTTGAGTGGAAGCCCATCTACTTGGACCAATTATTCTTCCACTCGTTTTTCTGACTGAGCCGCTAACCCAGATCAACTCCCGACTGGGAGGACCAGGTGACTGCTTCGTCAGATCTCTACCCAATGACCTTCCAGGCATGATTGGATATTCAGCTTGAGGTAAGCCATCCTGTATAGCTCGCTGGATCATGGAGGCACGCAAGCCGTCACACCACGTCAAGGTGTAGTCTGATTGTGACAGATGCGCTGAGTTCCGCTCAATGGATGCGAAACATGGAGGTTGTTTTTTGATGAGATTCATCACCCAGTGGTTTCCGACTACTGATGTCTTCTTAGTATCGCTAGGATTTTATGGAATTGCCCTGTGAGTAACATGGAGCTTAGGAATTTGGTATTAGACGTCGGTTATGAGAGCATTGTTTGCCCGTATTTAGCTATATGGACTACATGACGGTTTATCGACACTTGTCGAAAGGTGCTTGAGTCCAGCGTTCACGTTGGTGATTGAAATTTCCTCTCACTAGAGATTTGGCTATCCACCGTTAACAGGGGTCGTAGATCTCAGCGGAGAATTTCGCGCTCACTTAAATTGATGCCTTTAAGCTGTTCACTTGTATATAATTCTGATTGCAATCACGATTGGAGAACCTTTGTCTGTCTAGTGACTTAGTATGTCCTCGTGAATATACTCGAGGTGTAGCCGATAAGTCTTATTATCGAAGCACATGTTATTTGCACATCCCGATAGCCATGTACTTTGCGTGTTCAGGTGACGTTGGTAAACCAGGTCATGCGAACTCGACTGCTTCAAGTTGGACGCAGATCAATATAACTAGATGGTGACCTCGGGTGACTTTGTTTTCCGTTTGTTTTTAACAACCTCGGCAGAAGTATTGCAAATGGTTTACTGCAGACGGGAAATTACGCCTGTCCAAGTAGATTTCTAGATTTAACAAGTGTGTTCGGGGATGTGGTTATTTATGGAACTAGCAAAGCTATGGGACTCATGGTGAACCGGTTTAATCTGCAGGAAGGATGAAGGGGGTCATCGTGGACGTTAAAGGAGGATCTGAGTAATTCATTTTGGAATGACATAATTCCAAAATAATGAGACGAAGTCACTTGGTTAAACTACAGACTGTCATTGAGTACGACATCTGAACAAACTTGGCCCACTTTTTTCGAGCTGGGCGACGCAGTGTTAGGACACAAACACTCTCCATTCGAAAATCTCGGGTTCAAAGTCTGCAGGTGGGACGATGAATATTCACATTTAATGTGCTCCGGTAGGTACGAAACTCGACTTTCGTGCTTTCCGAGTCCAAATTCGACCGGATGAATGGAGACGCATACGCCGAGAGCGTGGAGTCCGAAGAACAGTCAATCGGGCGCAAAACCCAAAACAACCATGATGTTTACCGTGTATTGAGAGATGCGGTTATGCGTAACTAGATTTCTCGTGGCTGCAGCACCACGCGTAAGAATGATGATAATAGACGATAAGTTTTTGTCGTACGAAGAATCTTGCCTGCCCTTTTGGAAAATGGAATTGAGAACAACACAACGTGGCGAACAAGGTCGTTTTCAGTTATTCGTATTCATGCCAAATTAAATATGGTTGGAGATGGATCAAGGGAAATTGTCGGTTTGCGGTCACATCAGTTAATAACTCTAGTTGTGACTGCAAACCCTTGACCCATCTCCAACCATATTTAATGGTATGTATTGGCATGAGTACGAATAACTGAAAACGAGCTTGTTCACAATGTGTTTTGTGGGATTCTTCAAACGTTTGAAAATGGAATTATTCGAATGCCATCTTTCGGAACCCGTGAAATTGTTAAGTCATTGCGTGGACGCACACCAATCCGCTTTATGCCGTCAACGTCCGCAACAAAGATTAGTGGTTCCATTGCAGAAATCAAATTCTTGCTCATAGACATTTGTTGTTCTCGTTTTCAATTGTCATGGGCTTTTCGCCGTGCCTTTGTTTTACATCCATGTGGGAGGTATGATAAAGTAGTTTCCGTGAGGAAGAGAGCTTGCAAAGAAATAACATAAGTCGAGAATTAGATTATCTGCCTTTAAGAGTTCAATATTATCACTTAGTGACTATGTTTTACTTGACAGAAGGGCTGTCAAGTGGGTGAGTTAATCAACGGTGTTAGAATTCGAACCCGCACTGCGACCTTATCCGCTTGACCACCGCACGTCATGCAAGCGGGTGGTTATTTGACGTTTGATGCATGAGTGCAACGGAAGAGGCGAATCCCATAGCCTCGAGGACTCACTACACCGATGGGGAAGAGAACCGGCGACCGTGACCGTGACAGTTAGAATGGTATACAACCATATGGTCCCAATTGATAAGCTGTGGTAACCAACTGGGCGGCCGGAAGCTGCCATCTGCCATGAAAATGACAGCTGAATCTGGGTTCCGACTCTTTGATATTCTTGGGACGGTAGATGTTTAATCTAATTGACCGCTTGCAATATCAGGGAAATTTATAAACTGTATTTTAACCTGGTTAGTTTGTCTGCAAAAAAATGATGAAAAGAGCCAAATTTGTACCTCACATTCATGGAACAATAATCATTGGCTGCTGAATAGAATTGGTGGTTGTAGATTGAGAAACATATTTTTGATGGTTGATGACTTTTTTCCAAAACGGAGTCGTTTTTATAATCGGAGAAGCAAAAAAATCGGTTGTGTGGGATACGCTGAAAGACAGCATTCATCCACGGTCGTTTGATTGAGATCAGACACAACATCGAACAAATTACCTTTTCGGCACTAGAATAAAGGGGAGGGAGAGTTGAAGGAGAACAAACTCACGTTTTTGTTTATCAAATGAAATTACATACGTTTTTTCATCCGAGTTTTTCGGAATGATGCCGCGATATTAACTGTTTTTCGTTGTACGTCGCGTGCAATATTGTAGTTTTGCTAAATCGGTGCTCGTAAGGCTAGTTTCAGGCAGGAGTTTCGGATTTTTGTTTATTATTCAGCAGTTCTTTGGGACTTGTCCCAAAAAGGGTACCACTCACTCACTTATCTTATGAATAAACCCTTGGGCTCTTTGTCAGCCTGTAATCTTTTACCTCCTTCCGACTTGCCGTCTGCTTACTCTGATTGGTCAGGCATTGTTCCCGTCAAATCCCAATTTCGCATTAATCTCACTCCTATCTGTGTTACGTGATCCCAAAGTTCACTTCACTTGGTTCACATTTTGTGCTTCAAAAGCGACAGGAATAAACAAACAAATCAGTGATACCTGTGCCACCTTTCCGCTCCCTGTCTCTGTCGTTGGTATTTCTCTGCCTTCGTCTACGTTTATAGTTTGGATGTAGTGACGGTGACGGCGATTACCTGTTCCCCCTTTCATGCAGCATTTACTCTTCCTTCTTTAGTTAATAATAGATGAAGTTCCGATCCAAATATATCTCACCGATCGACGCCAGACAGACTATTATTTTTCATGTGTTAATCAAAAACGGTCACCTTTCGTATCGACAGAATAATCAGTCTTCACGGAATTCTGTGGCCACATCCGTTCAACCAACAAAACCCACACTTGAAACCAAGCAACACGTAAACAATGCCAATAAACCTGGACAACGGGGAATTGTGTAGTTTATAAATCTGCCCGAAGCCGTACTGATCACGCACACCAGGGTTGATCTAACCACCACGTTTGTCGTACGAATACGCCAGCTCTCGACGGTGTGCGAGTAAACTTTGTGTTGATTCTACACACCACAAGGGTGTGATTACGTGATATGTGAAATGGAATTATCCCCGTCCCGTTTTATTGCTATTCGTGTGGAAACAAATAACTTGGGTCAGCGGGATTTGGTTTGCTGATGGGTCGACCCATCGGTGTACAAATGGAATCGGAACACAGTGGAACTTATCATACCTATCTCAAATTGTGCGTAATAGTGGTACGAAATGTCATTAGGCTCACTCTGAACGAATAATAACAATAACGTTGCAGGAATAAAATGTAATAACCTTTGTTAGCAGACCATAATATACATATGCATATATATGTATATATTTTTATATATTCTACAAATCTTTTACAGCTCTGCTACCATCGGAGTCGTGGCGAAAGAAAGATAAAAGAAAGTAAATCTCCTGTAGGGTTCACGACACGTCAGCTTCTCCAAACACACTCTCTGCCGCATTGGTTGTTCATTAAATCCATGATTCCATTATGGGCTTTGTAATACTCGGTTGCCGAAACCAAATTGGAGGAGTTGTCTTAGAAGCATCCCAGTCTGAACCTTTGGCCAGATCTGATCCGCAAGACAGCAGAGCGAATCATAACCTTTAAAAACTGTAAGGAACTGACAACTGGTAGTCCAGTTCATATTTCTTTTGATCGGTCCAGATCGGGCTTGTCGAGACCTCTTGTGCACTTCCGAGCGTCAAAATCAGCCACTGAGATAAGCATCTCTTTTTTCAGATGCGATTCCCTGTATGGAAACTGTCATAGAACTCACCCTTCGCATTGCTGTCAATCGGGAAAGTTTGGGGCATATATTTTGTCTAGCCCGCCTGTCAAACGGTTTGCTGGAGTGTGGTTGCTGAGGCATGCTTCCGTCTCTTGAAATCCCCAATGAGAGTTGAGCATACTTTGGATACCAAAGAGCTGGGAGGTATCTCAAGGACATGGCAGACTACTAACCCTCATCAGGTACCTCATATACCCCATGCCACACACAACACAGATAAATTAGTCGGGTCCTCTGAAGCAATTTTCACTACATCTCTAATGTTATACCATGCCTGATACGTTTGCCGTGAAGCGCACTGGGCCCGGATGCAATACGGATGTGAATGAACCTTTGGCTCGTGATCACATGACAATTCTGTTGTTTGCTAACGCACTAAACAAGAGCTCTGGCGTTCAAAGTTAGGCCTCTCCGACTAGATGGATTGAGAACACTTGGACGAGCAACAAGCATTTTTCCGTCGCAGCCAAATTGGCAGTCAAGTGCGAGGAAAGACTCGTCGTATAGGCAAGGATCTCCAGTATATGAATATTGTGAATCAGATAGGAAGGGAGTGTAACCCTGCAACTCGGTGCAAATGTGCGAAAACTAGCCAACCAGATCGGGTAATCTCCGATGCGAAAACTTCTGTTCCGTCAGTCGAACTAAAATAGAGAACAACTTGAAAAATAAACTTTCCATTGGAAGTAAACGTGAGTCACAACTTTGGCGTTTCTGATTTGTGGATGAATTGGCCGTCTGCCCGACAATGATAATAACGTTAAAGAGTATCGCCGATGGTAGCTGGAAATAGTCAAAGAAAGTGTGTGTGCCTGAGTTTGTGGTTTTTGCGAATTTATTTGCAGGTATCACTGTAAACACGAACGGTTGTTCCAGCTATCCGTATCTTCCGGAGCGTTATTCGCTGGCTTTTCTATCTCTTTAATTTCACCGAAGAGACTCAGCAAGCTGTGCTTAAATAAATCCACCACTCACGGTTATCGTAACTGTTATTCATCTCGTAAAATTAATGTGCACTCACACCTCTGGACAAATATTGACCATGAATAATGATACACCGTTTCGGGAAACTTATCCAAAGACACGTGTGCTGGTTCCCATACTCATGTGCTTTGTGTTTCGTCCTATTGTTCATTTTCTTTCGGCATGTTGTTAAATCGGTTTCTTCCACCTACCGTTATGTCCTGTGTAAAGTACAACTCAGTTGTTGCCGTTGTTATGAGTGATTCTTCCATAATTTGTCAGAGTGCAATGTTGCTCGTCCAATTCATGATTGAGCTATCATTCGGATCTAAATCCATGATTATCTACGATTCTCATGGTAGTATTCATTCGTAGTGAATTAGTTTTGTTTTTCGAACTGTTGTTGTTCAGTCGTAATATGAATTGCGCCAACTGGTGAGACGTGACCCATCGAAATAGTTGTGGTATTTTATTTGGAATTACTACTTCGTGCCTATCCGTCGCAGTTATTAACGCGATGTTGTTCAGTTGTCAGACCTCGGGCATTTGAAAACTCAAGTTTACCTCTGGTTCCCGGACGATACTTTTAATATGCTATTTTTTTAATCCTTACAACACAGCTCAAATATTTCCGATGACTATCGTGTTGTCGTGATCCCCGCCGGTTGCGGTGCCGAGTATCAGGCCACCAGTGGCATTTCAACTTCCCCCTCCTTGGCCTCGTCACCAAGCCGTACTGCGCAAACCTCCCCGGTCGCTTGGGTTCAACAATCTTGCCGGCCCCATGACCATCGGGTCGATCCAGATGCTCGAAGTGAGCCATTTAGTTGGTGTGATGGTTGCATCCCGGTAACCAGAGCGCCAGGAGACCTTACAACCAACGCGACTTCAGCCACAGCCATCCCGTGCAATCGTTCACTACTGCAATCGGTACCCAAATTGTCTCCGTCCCAAGTGCTTCGTATCAACACGTCGCTGTCACCAGGTCAAACCGAAAATGTGCGCTTCCCGGATTAGAGTGTTCTTTAGACGCACATGCTCACAATCTTTTGCGTAGAACATCCCAATCGTATGGGCATCTCGTGATCTACTGGCTGTGTTATTCTCTGAGTTACACTTTCCACCACCTTTATTCTTTTTTTCTCGGCGCACCATCTTCCCACATCTCATTACCTTGTATCCACGATACAGAAAACATCGGTCTCATCACAATCATCACCGTCCTCTTCCACTGTCCATTATCGTTGTCTTCAGATGACGTTCCAGTTTGAATATTTTCATATACACACTATTGAACTTTAATATTCGTGTACGCCGTCGCATGCATGCGTATATATTGTACTATTTAGAACAAGAGATCCTTCATTCGTACATACACATATGTATAGTCACGAGAATACATATGCATAGGGAGCCGAAAAAATGGAATTCGCAAAATTATGGGCGCATTTTTCATTCAGTTATTGATCTCCATACAATCGGTTCGCATACCTCCGACCTAGACTTTGCAACCTATGTTTTCTGCCCTTCCTTTGTCTTAGCTATTCATCTTGTCCACAAATAAATCTCCCGTCACTGTGAATCCGTCAGCGCCACACCGTTCTGTTTATTCTTCTTGCCACTATCGATCGCTTCCCATCGACTCAACCCACCTGTGATCCCTTTCATAGACCTGTATTCTTTCTCTTTCCTTTCTTGTTCTCCTAGATGATCTAATATTAAGTCTGTGGATACATTCTGTTATTGCCACCGTCCAATTTTTACTGTTTCCATTCATCACATGCTGTTTCGGTAATCACCTCCGTCCACAGATCTATTGATTGGTCCACAGTTTGCTGAGAAACTTATGTCACTGCATTTGTGCATTGCTAAAAAAAGAAACCGTTCCTTTTGGGACCACAGCCTATGCGAATTTGGATGGACATTGTCAGCCGTGAGTGAGGATAGATATTTCTTTTCTCTCTGTCACTCCATGGTGATTCGGACGGGTAATCATCTGTCTATTTGTTCTCTCTGTGTGTGTGTGAGAGCGAGATCTGACTCCGGAGTCTTCTTTGTTCATGATTTGTTCTACTTGTTCATTTGTTTTCCCCGATGTTTTCGTTTACTTGACTAGAACGCATTTTGCTGCGCCCATCTTCGTCTGTATCGGTACGATGATTCGTTCCTATTGATCACCCGGGAAGTATACAGAATGAACCCAGTAGTGAAGTTTTGGACCCATTGCTTTCACTGGACACCTGCGGTTATTGGACTGTACACGGTCGTGCGTATACATATTTCTACGGGGCTTCCTGACTCAACGGCAAATGCCGGCGAAAGTACGCCAGCATTCGTTCACACGATGGAGGTGTTTGCTGTATGCTAGTCATGTAATGGGGGCTAATTTCGGTCGGGATCAAGGAATTGATCTTCATATATACATTATATATATATATATATTTAGAAGGTTCCAGCGTTTATGAGGTGGAAAGAAGTTTCAGGCAGTATCATGGAAATATTTGAATTTTTTTAGTTTTTTTAGGAACCGTATTAAAGCAGGTTAAACATGGGTGGCCTTGGTTACCAAAGTAAACTAACCTCAACAATAAATCCTAATTGAACAGGAATATTTAACCTTGTTTCGAACATTCTTAAGATTTGCCCTGATTTATATCCGTAAATGCCAACAAGCCCGCTTTTTCCGCAAAATAAAAACAATTATTTTATCGACTGTCCTTCTCACGATTACCTCTGGGTCTGCGAGCAGAAACTAGTTATTCAATCATGGGACTATTTCTCGGTAACTGAGGTTTAGTGATCCTTTTTGGTCAAGATCGGTACTATTTCCGTTTAAGAGTGGCCTCGATTTACACACCAAAGTTGATCCGTGTGTCAAGGTCACTCGAGCGGGCTTAGTAATCCACTTTCATTGTTATTGGAACAGTGAAGCAGTACGATCTTTTGGTGTACGCAACACGGGGAGTAATGAACTGATCAAAAAAACTTGCTCAGTTTACAATTTTGTGTTTAGTCTTATCCAGGATTTAAAACTAAATAACGCAACCGTTAATGTAATACGGAACGCGAAACTACACCAAGCCTATATTCTTATGCTGTATATCAATCATACCCAAAATGAACACTGGATAATCTTTAATCTTGTTAAAATTTCACAACGGAGGTTCTTCTGTCTAATGCTGAAGCAGAGTTCCCAATTGTTCCAAAAGAGAGAACCACCTTTCAAGTGCTCCAAGTATCGGTGCATGTGCAACAAATTAATACCACGGTGCGGCTGGAGATACGATTATCCCGCATAGGGATGTCGACTAAATTTCTAGTGTATCTGCTCACTCGGTAGTACCGTTCGCTGTTGCATATAGGAGTGGAAAGTGTTTACGTGAAGCGCATTATATATATATATATATATATATATATATATAGTTTGTTCATTCGTCAAGATACTGCTTGCAGTTTCAGTACGTAAATGTCTATATTCTGGTGGCATTTTTCCCGCGTCCATAAGGCTAGGTCAGCCCAGCTGACAAAGAACTACCAACGAATCACAGTTGTTGTTTTTCTTCTTCTATCGACTCTTCAACGAACAGCTTCCATGCACACTTCTGACACTAGAAATTAGATTCTGGTGAGACGTCATTTCGGAGTGTACACGTATAAGAATGTTCGGACAAGAAAGTACTCGGTGCCCATACCTAACGTGCAACAGTAACCGCGAAACCGATCGTGTGCCTGGTGGGAAATTTTGTTCACGCATCCGGATACTACTTTATATATATATATATATATATATATGTATATCACGGAATTCCATTTACAGATGCCACAGTTTTTCAAGAATAAACAATTTACTCTGAGGCCTGTTACTGTGGAACAACAGGCAGTATATTTCATGAAGGGTCGGAGACAAGCTGATACCCTGACTCGTGGATTACGCATTCGAAGGAATATATGGGACTGAAAACGCTAAATGTTTAAAGCATGTATGCGTCTGTTTCGTAACGTGCCGTTAGCAAATTTTACAATACAGAAATTTTTTCTAACGACGAAATGATAAGATATTCTTTAACCAGGAGTGGGCTGCAGTTAGGTGCCCTTGTTGGTCGTCTTTGAGAGTAAATGCACTCACGACCTTCAACGTGGAACGCCGAGATTTCACTCGCCCGACCATCATGTGTGCTTTCAAAGGAAAGGCGATCAGACGAATTCGGATGTCGTGTAGTCTTTTTGTCTTGATGCCCGTGTTTGTATAATCAATTGGTGTATTTTAGTCTCTGATCTTCGTATGGTTTATTGTAAATTAGGATTGCAAGTAGATTTCGATAGACGTGGCAATCCAGTTTCCTGGCTAATTGACCATCGGTAAAATACAACGACAAAAGTGATGGTCTGATCTTAACTGTCGTGATTCTCAATGCAGGACTGTGATTTTGATGGTATTCAGGTCAGTTTCAATCCGAACGGACTTTATTATCTGCCCTCGTGTGCGCATGTTCGTTTGGTTTGCTTATCATTCGGTAATCAGTGGATCCTACGTGTGAACGCTCGCACACGAGATCAGACGCGTTTGTGGGCGTTTCCGTATGTCATCCAGTGTACCCGCCCAAGTGGTAATAAAACAAGCGCATTTGATTGAAAGTTGTCTTGAGAAAGATTGAACTTGATAAACCGAGACGTCGGCTGGTTAGCACTTCCACCGGCCACGCTGTTTTTTTCCCATCGCCGCGTACTTTCTTCATATCTGATAATCCAGCGAAGTGGTTGGTTCAGTTGCGTTGAACAAAATGTGGTCAAACGTAAAACGAAGGCTCACTTAATTTTTCCATCTTGACAGTATTGATATCATGCCTATGAGTAGCAAGTTTCAGACTGCCAATTTGCGCAAGTTTGCCAAGCGTGCCCACGTTTTCCGAACATAGTATACAACAACTTAGATGATCGTACTCAATTTTAGTCAACACATCGTCACAAATGGCCTCAACTAAAGCGTTTTATTTTTAATGGTATTGGGGCAGGTTCAGTGACTGAGTTACTTTGCTTCGGGTCGCAGGAATTGCACCAGTTACTTCTAGCGTTCTGTCCAAATGATCCAACCTGGAAGTCCACATATTACCATGGCAACTTACTTTTGCTTTCGAAAACTTTCTTCACTTCCGTTATTTGTGCTTGTATGTATTTTCCCTCAAAGTTCGTTTGGAGTGGAAATTGAAATCAGAACCGAGCCGAACATGATTGGTCAATTCATCGGACTACTAAGGTCGCCCAACTCAGCGTTGGGAATGTGCACGGTGTTTGAACATTGTGTTCATTTTGTGGTATTGTTTGAAGCGGTGAAAAGCGATCCGTACTGTTGCGTGTTTTTCTCGATCGTCTGAACGATGATCTATGTTTGGAGTGCGTTTTGCATTTTCAAAATGTAAAATACTATCAGGAGATTGGATTAGCGCGGAGCCGAATCTTGTTCTTGTAGAAGAACAACTGTGTGAGTTGGATAGATTTAGTTACCTGGATAATTACATCTCGCCTGACGGTCCTATGTAAGATGAAATGTCTTCGTGACATTCACCAACTTGAGGCATCTCTGGCATCTGTTTGACATTTGATTGTCGATCTAAGGTCAGGTATAGACGGTAGCAGTGAGATCGGTTTTGAACCACCGCCGTTGACAGCAGAAGATATGCGAAGACTAGATGTTTGAATACCGTTGTCTCCGTAGAATTGGTGGAATATGGAGGGAGAGTTTTCTGAGTAACTCAGAGGTCAGGCTTAAGGTACTGGGTCATAGGATTCAGTCTTTAGAATAGCCACTAAATCAGAATAGGCTAAGGTGGTTGGTTTTTCGCGTCCTCACAGAATGCCTGCCTCGTACGCTGTTCTCCAAAAAAAGTAACGTTTGGGAGATCGTTTTAGGTGGCCACTCGATGACATGAGTAAAACGTATGAAAGTTTTAACCGGTAGAGTGGCTCGTGTAAATACAGTTAGACTACCGGGTTGGGGTCCACGAAATCCCTCCATTCAACGGTTGAAAACAGTAGATGATATGGCTCAATGCCGCAGTCAGTGGCGTCTTTAAATTCGAAATCTTTTGTCTTTTGTATAGCTCTTTAGCTTACTATTTTTAGTCCGTCTTCACTGTCCCTCGTTTATTTTCTGTTTGAGTAGAAAATGATGTGAGATGGCAGTCAAAACATTGGTGCATATATATTCATACATTATGTACATATCAACTGCGATGCCTCTGGAAGGTACCGGAAGTTCACTTAAATCCTAGGTGTCACAGCACTACAAGTCAGGCCACAATCCACCAAGCCAGTAGAATGTTAGGCATTCTTGATAAGCAACCAGTGCTTTTTGATGTTATTGGCCGGAAGTAAATGTAGCTTTTCGGCTAGACGTTCCCAACGGTCGACAGACTATTCGGGTTAGACAGCTTTTTGGCAGTCTAGTTGACGTTAAAGCATACGTTTCTGAGTTTTCGCAAAAGCACATGGAGTGCTTGGTGAGGCGTGACACATGGTAGTAACCGGGGCTAACGCTCCAGTACGGTAGACATTCTTCTACGCAGCTCTGCCATTTATAGCTAATTGCGATGTGATCGATCTATCTCCGACTCGAACAGAGCGGGCACCAGATGGCGTACCGTCAACTGGAGCATCTGAATTCGGTACTGGTGAGAAGCAATCAGTGATCTGAACATGGGGTCGAAACCCGCTTTACGAATGACAGGAATCGAGATCAAAGTGATTTCGTGAACGCGCATTGTTCATGTAGAGTTGACCGACTCTGGTATTCATGTTTTCCCTCTGGATTCACGATACCATCCCTTTTTGCTGATAGGAAATGTCTACAGGGTGACAATCTGAGACCGATTGCGTCTGCTGGGACGTCGATCATCATCTCTGCACGAACCGATAGGTCTCACTGCACATTGCCGACTGTTGATTGGAGTCGACTTAACCAGTGCAGCTTCAGTCCTCTCATTGAGAGTCACACATGCCGGCAAGACCGGAAGCCGTAGCCTCAAGATCACCAAACACTTGTAGACGACAATTTTTCGAGGGCTTGGATGGAGATATTGATCGAATGGCAGAACTGGAGTCTTGAATACGAGTCCCTCGGATGTACCACACATCAAGGGTTCGCACATCAAATGTAATCCGTTTGAAAGATCATAGAGGACAAAGAAGAAATATGGAAACAATTTTGGCAAGGTTTCATAGGCAGCCGGAGTAGGACGTGGAACAGATAGTATGGAATTTGCCTCGAGGATAATGCCACTTTTGTGGCTTACTGGAGTTTTCGAGGAAAACTTGAGCAACGAGAAAGTAATATCGGATGACTGTAAAGATGAAAAGTTGCTCACGGGGTGAGAGTGCTTGCTTTTTGTGGCCAAGATGCCAGTCTGAAAAGAATTCTAAGTTTTCGATTGAAGACTGTCACGGTTAATTGTATCCCGTGGGCATTTGCACTAATGAAATGCCCAATTTTTCGGTTCCTGCGCCTTTGCGGGTCGATGAATTTGTATAACAGTGTTCCTAGTTTGTTTGCCGGTCACGTTAGCTCTGCTACAGTGCCACTGGCCTTGTAAACACGATATTTTGAAGCATAATCTTGTCACACTGAACACTGATGATGGAGATTCATTCGGATCTTACACGGAACTAGTAAATCAATTTAATCATGTGCATATCTGGAGTAATTTGACAACGAGAACATGACGCGGGGTAGGGCGTAATCGAGGACAAGACGGTGATTGTCGGCGAGTGCGGAAATGATCAACCTTTTCGACGATTCAGTGCTGATTGTTATTAACGAACTGGAATAAAAAGTAGTGGATTAGACTGAATTTTCTGATGAGTGATTTAGTACAACAGAAAATTCAACAGTCCGAGAATCTGCTCGCATCAAATGTTGCGTTGAGGTTCGGTCGCCGTAGCGATCTAGTGTATTCTTGGTGGCAGAGTTTGACGGAATTGATGTGGTTACAAACAATCGAGTGCAATAACGTGGAATTATAATTTTGTGCTCTGTTTTTATGTGATATGAAATCCCTACTTACCTCGATACGCAAATCGTCAATCAATCCCAGTCCAAATTCGAAATCTAACTAACAAAACCTATTAACTCTAGCGGTGTTAAAAAAAATAACAACTGGGAGTCAGCTCAGAATCCTTTTTAATTAGAAACGAACTGACTACACAGGATATTATATGATCCACACATTTTGGTCAAATTGTTCGTTGACCAATTCCGTCCATATCTGATGACTGACTTTTTTTCAAATTGCTATCTCGTTCAGCCTATCGATCAACATAATCCATGCGTTGTTGCCACGATCTAGCTGACCTTCGGCCTTAGCTCTGACTACGGTGATTCAATATCCGCTACGCTTGCGTAAACTGAAGTACTGACAATGTCATCTCGACTGGTTATGAAACGTTTGGAATCCAAACGCCAAGTACAGAAGCTGATATTTCAGTCGGCAGCAAGAAAGGCAAAAATCGGACGGTGGGGATGGCCAAACGGATAAGGTCGTGGCGTTTGGACGTGACGGTCGCAGGGCTGAATCCTCCCACCGCCGATCAGCTTTCCCACTTGGCAGCCCTCCGTTGGCTGCGGCTTCCTTCCGGGAAAAATGATGTAGATTGTTGTTTCATTAACAAAGGAATAGAAATATAGAAGTTAAAGGTAGACAGAGAACTAATCGATATCGATGGTGAGCAATGCTGACAGATTTGTGCCAGTTTATAAGCGTCTTTCATACAAAGTGGGAACACGGATGGACAGACTGTGTCGCAAAACAGTCAATTCCGTTTAGCGGGTGGTTATGAACAACTTCGGATTTTCCAGATCAGAAGGAATTTATGTATGTTGCCACATCGCCTCCAGTCTTCTTGTCCGAAAATCTGTCCTGGCAATGGATTCTGAAGCTGTCTATCGACACGAGTGAATCAGCAATATCCGCGTTCAGCCACGAATCTCGTATGCAGATGACACACGTGTAAACACAGATGGGCGATTGAAGTGTGAGGGACAGATCCGCTGTTTTCATAAACAGCGAACGGATGTTGATACTCAACAAAGCCGAAATGGACATCTTGGCTGGAAGGGTGCATTTAAGAGCTGCCTGTCAGATAGCGTGAGTGCCTCTTCTAGATGGATATGATGATCTTTGAGGTGCAGCAATGTGTGATACCAGTCCCAGTTGAGAAATAATGCGACTTTAAAACAGCAATAATTCCGAGCGACTGTAGCAGCGAACAGTGGTCATAATCGAACCAACCACCCGACATAAATACAACGATAACAGAAGTGTGGGGCAGCCAGTCAAAGGGCGCGCCCATTCATTATGTAATTTTTCTACCCATCTGGGTGACTCGTACCGTTATGAACTAGGTGAACGTTTTGTTTCGCCTAACGAATGTACTTTCCACGGGTCGATTATCACTCAATATTTCGTGCCACTTGGTTAACTTGTCTTGAAATGAGTTAGCCGTTCCGTCTTCTTTGGCGATAGTGAATCTGGACGGTTCCCCGCAAAAGCTCATGCAAACGCGGTCGGTGAAATTACGATTTGTGGTAGGTAAATGGACGTTGACGTCTGTGTACAAGGCAGACTGTGTGGTTTTTATTCCACCTAATTGGATGAATCAGGTGCCGGGCGAAAAGGCTATTCAATATTCCCAACTCGTCTAGGATCAAACAAGGTCCATGGACAACAGAATCATAGACGAGCATCCTTGACAGTAGTGTTTCATTTTCTATCTATCAGTAGTTTTTCTGTTGGTCATTAGCAATTCCAGGTTATTCTGGTCCTATCGTTTCTAACGGTATTTAACTAGTGCTCGGTTGTGTTACGGGGCTGTTGCTTGTCAGCGAGTTTTTCTCCGATTCACGCGGGTAAATACGCATTTCTGTTGGCTACACGTAACATGCGGATATGTGCATACAACGCAATTCTCGTGGTGTCAATCCGGAATTCCACAACGTTCTGACTTAGCACGTGTTCGGCGTGGTATCCATTACACGCGGAGATGTAATCAGAACTATTCTCGCCGGTTCAAAGTTCATAAACTCACCCGGATCCCGTGAAATTTAACTCTACTTCAGAGAACTTTCACAACGGATGTCATGACATATTCCCAAATGGTTGACCAAACGAATGTTACAAAACATAATGAATAACTATCCCGATCATCAATCGCGGAACATTCGATAACAACCAAACACATAACTGATCCCCATTTCATGTTTTCAACCTTTAGTACACAATACGGACCGGAAGATTTTAGCCTTCCGTGAAACAAAGATAATTCGACTGCCTAACCCAGATCTTTGCACACAAAAGCTACTAGCGCAGACCTGGCAACAATCGTTTGTTCTACTGAGTCTAACTTCTATGCTTGTTCAATCCGGTTCATAAGTGAGTAGTATATAATTCACAGATTGTGTTTTACGTACTCCATTGTAAAGAGTCATACGAAATCTTAACATCCCGCATCAATGGTCTTCTTTGATTCGCGTTCCACCTAAGTTTCGTACTCCATGGGACCGCGACATCGTTCAGCCATGTTAAATTAGCAACTATTCGATTTGCTTCATTGTCTCGCATCCAATTGTTTCGTAGTTGTGGCCTCATTTATACGCATCTACCAACCTCGCCAATTGGTTTTTTTCTTGTCCAATGCGAATGGCATTGTGTCCGCTGAAATCGATAAGCTTTTTTCGCAAGAAACTGAGAGGAACAACACGATCGTCCAGGTTCATGATGAGAGCACGACTAACATGTTTTTTTGGGTGCCAAATCAATTTGGTATGTCCTAACTTGTCCTAGCTGAGTTCTTTTTCTTCTGAAATCATTTCGCGAGCCATTTTTTGTTAAACCCTTTCCTCATCTGTATTCCATCCGCAGCAATTAACTCCGACCAACTATTTCGTCAATTACCGACCAAAAAAAGCACTTATGAACCCAAATAACACGTGACCGAATCTCGTTTTGGAAGAACAACGTGATGTTAGCTTCTTGTTTGCATTAGCTGAATTTTGTTGTACGGACACACGTAAATGACCGGCTAATTACACTTGACAAATTGATCATACTAAATGGGAACTGCGTGCAATTCAGGTGGCCTTGGTAGAACAAGAAAACGGAACACAATAGAATACAAAAGCGATAAGTTGACTTTGCTTTTCGTGTTCGGGAATCAGATATTGTGATAAATCAAGGTCGTACTTCCTACACGAGATTTTGATCAGTTTAGATCATCCGAGGCCACACACGCACACATACACAGACACACACACACACACATACACGAAGATACGTACGAACAATTTGAAAGAAAACCAGATTTATATCTTATTCAATAAAATTATTTGCCAATTAGAAGATGCCGAGGCTAAGGGATCTGATTTGTATCGTATTTCGAATGATCGCTTTCAGACAGAAATAGCGGAATAGAAATTTGAAAAGACATCACCTAGTGTTTCAAATTGCCAGGCTATTTCTGCGACCACGTACCCTGACTTGCCCATTTGAAATAAGGTGCTATAAAAATGTTGCAAAGTTCTAGTGTCGCGTATAACTCGATTAAATTCATAGCTGAAGTTCCAATGGAAAATCGGATCCCTTTTATGAATGTGCTAACTACCAGAATACATCACAAGTTTGTCCAATGCTGTGTCAACGGAGAGAAAATATGGACCATACGGCATGCCGATTATCGCGGATTTGCTTTGGTCTGCCAAATGAAAAATTTAATCAGATACGCAGCCTTCAAATGACCTTTTAATTTATAGCTCACGTGAGTGGAATTATTAGTTTCCCGGATGGGTCAGCCGAGAAAAATAAGAAATATATCGTTTGATAAACCGGAACTCATCAGTGCCAAAATACGTAATCTATTCCTTATTCTTACTTTCAAAGGAGATTTCGTGTCCGAAATCCTCGAGAGGTGTCTCAACACAACTGGAGGATCCACCTCTCAAATCCAGCTTTGATATCCCTAAAGAACTGGGATGAATCGCAGATGCAGGTCGTTTCCTTGATAGCCACCTTGTTCATGTGTGTCCGTGACGCATCCTATCCCGGGCAAATAACTCGGTGTTTGTTCGTCCTGGATGAAATGCAATCACCTAAAGTGGTACAGTGTTTCCTGGTCCGATTCAATCGTAAATGCTATTCTTACACATCTAGTAGACATTGGTTACTTTGTTCACCCAAAATAAGCATTTAGAGTTATCCATTTAGTTACTATAAATCAATTCAAACGGGTCAATTGTGAACACTTGCAAGTGTAGAAATTACACCCACTAGGATTTTAATCCATAAACTTTGTGCCCAAGAACTCGGTCCGTGTTCCCGACCTCTAGAGACTTACCACCACGCATGCGTAGATAAACACTCCGTATCAAGGGGTCAGTGAGTACAACGAGAACGGAGTGGGAAAACTGTTGCTGATAGAACGATTCCACCAGGGACACACACGTGCACACAACAAACTTCGCGTTGTAAATAACATCTCTCCTCTTGGTTTTAGGCCTCATAAATTGCAGTGCCAGGTTTGACGGTAACCGAACAATGAGGCGACAGTCTACCCGATCTTTCATGAAGGCGGCCAAAGCGATCAGAAGGCTATCAAGTAGGGAGATCGGTCGGCGGTGGCAGGATTCGAACTCGCGACCTTCAGGCCCGAACGCCACAACCTTATCCGTTTGACTACCGCCGATGCGTCTGATGTCGTTTTTCAGATTACGAAAGAATATAACTGAACAAATCTAACCCAATAATTCGGATTTCATTGGACAAGCTGGTTAGCACAATGGAAACACACGCACGCACGGTCTCCGTTGGCAAAGGCCCGGATTCCAACTGCGGTGGTCAAATGTCCGCGTTATGTGAGAAGCAAAGCAAGACTGAAAACTTGGAAAATAGAACAATACTTGAAAATTCCCGAATGAGATATTAGAAAACGCGGCAGCAAGCAAACTTGTTTTCGGTGCTTTACAACTGGTCTCATATAACAGGTTTTACATGTAGGTATTTGGATAGCATGATCGAAAAATAATAGTAGTAGTAACTAATGAATGGAACTCGGAAACATTCGTCTGCATAGATATTATGTATTCGGTGTCTTGAAAGGGAATGTGTGTGTTTTGCTGTCGGTTTATTGAACCATTAGTTACGTAACCAAATCTTGTGCCGATTGCCAGGGTAGATTGAGAGATCGTACGTGTTGTTTCTCGTCGAACGGATGGAGATTATTCAGGTAGATAGCGATCGCGTCGGTTGTGGATAGGATTTGACTTTTAATGTTTGTCGCTAGTCTTCCTCTAATGACAAAAAGCTTCACGCCTTTTGATTAGATGATCCGATCCTATCAGGTGTATTGTGATTGCTCCTCAGCTATTCTTCTTCATTCCTTTGCCCAGCCGGTAGTGATCAAGCGCATATAGTTTGTGCGTGAAGTTCGCAGGTCCGAATCCTTCCACCGCCGGCCAACTTCCCTCACCTCGCAGCCCACTGTTGGCCGCAGCCCCCTTCCTGAAAAATGATGTACATTGTTATTTCATTACTAAAGAAAATAAATTATAGCAGATAACATACATGAACATGGGGTAACATTACCGACGTGTTAGCACATAAAAAATTGCTCATTCGGCGAAATATTTTAAATAGTAAACGTTTGAATGCAGCTCTTTCACAGATCCTTCCACACCAACCAGAATTCGCGCAGTGTACGGAACAGCGAATTCGTGACAATTACAAATGCCAGAAGAACTCAGTCTATGCTTTTTATAAATTATATGAAGGCCAGTGGCAAAAAGACACACTGTTATGTAAAGGATGGGTAGGATCAGCGCGAATTCCTGTGCAAGCCGCGTTCTATGAGTAAAAAATTGGTAAGAACAGAGGCGCGATTGGTGAGAGACAGTCCTCGATAAAATAAGTGAGAACATGAGTAAGATAGACAGAACACAGGTGGATTAAATAAGCAAAGACTAATCGGACCAAAGCAAAACTATCTCAGTTTACGGATTTGAAAAATAAATAGGCAGTGTATTCGTTTGACACAGTGGAATAAAATGAGAAGACCATCTTAAACTGGTTCAGATTGTAACACCAAAATATTTTGCAAATTCGAACGAAAATGGTGTCTGTCACCTAATATTCATCGAGAAAAGCGAACAACAGTGGGAGAATGTGCACTTGAGAGACCAGGATGTATCAAAATGGTGACCGAACCGAGAGTGAGAGAGGGGGAGTGAGAGATTCTCTGTCTCACTGATCGGAAATTGATTGGCAGAGTACGACATCGTCCACATACCTACAAAATTGAATAGACCCAGTTCATTGTGTCCCTTCCAATGTCCTTCATGGCCTGGACAAGCCATTTTCAATCATTTCACCATCCTCCCCGTTGAGTTTATCAGTTTGCTGTGTGGAGTGTTTCCGTTCACGTGTATGGTCCACCTCCAGTCAGGAGACGGCTGGTTACTGGTTTCCTGTAATCTCGATTTGGTGGTCGATATAACGATAGTAATGCGGGTTCTGCCTCTCATTGTCCACGGTGAAAAGAAACTAATTGAACGCATTCGGTTCCCAATGGCAACCTGCTGGTTGGTTGTTTGGTTGCCTGAGCTATTATACACATTTTGGTGATTTGTCTGAGGATTATCCGAGCCCAGAAAGTTTTGGGGTAGGAGCCTGCTATCTAGGACATCTGTGACCTTGCAGTCAATATTATAGCCTCTGAACAACGACGTCGCCAGTTCGAGTCCTCTTACTCCCGCTAACTTCCCGCTCATTAGTCTATGTTGGACTTCACTCTGCACGGAATGTATGAACATAAAGTTAGGGATAACAACGACAGTATTACAATAAACAAGAAATAGCTTGTCAAATAAGAATGAATGATAGCTGAATCTGCTATAAAAACTAACCCTTTTTTATCGAACAGAACGCAGTAATTTTTGCCCGTTTTTAGCCCAGTTTGATTTGAAAAATGGTCCGTACGTGGAAGAATAAAAACGATGCCCAAACCAGCGTAAATCGAGTACTCACATTTTTTGGAATTAACCAACGAAATCAGAATAAATCTTACTTGGTTTTCAATAAATCACATGGCGTCTGGTCTGCAATCTTATGTGTATCTCACACAGTCTGAATATCAAATTCGCGAAGTGACGTAAGCATGTGATCTGCCTGCTTGTGGTAATTAGTGTTGACATCCGGGACACACACACACATTCACAGACAGACAGTTTATCCCGAAAAAGCTCGGATAAATCAATGATGTAACTCCAGGCATTTGATCGATGGTGCTTCGAAGACCACGTTACGTTTCTCAGTTGAAATAGGGGTGATAATAGCCGGAAGGGCGTTATCTGGATACCCCTCATCCAAGAAAGGAAGTCATTTAATGAATATCTCTTGAAACACTGAGCAAAACTCGGTATTTCCATGACGAATTACCTGAAAACCGCAGTAGCATCTGATACTAGACCGAGAAATTTCTCCCGTCTGAAAGTTTACACGATTAGTTTCAGAGTACAAGAACACGAAAATGTTGTCCCACATTTATTGATGTTTAGTGACAATACTACGCCTCACTTTTCACTACACTCCGATGCATACGTGAATTAGTTGAAGCAGACGCATCGTACAGTCCCGTACTTTAAATTTTGGTTATTATTCCCTAATTCGAATAGAACGGGTAGAGGGTACAGGCTGTGAGATGCAAGCATAAAATGGTGTCGGCAAACCGAAGAAAATGTTTGCCCAAATTTGATTGGCTAACGCCAGAGCAGGTACACTTTATGGCTCAAACAAGTATTGCTTGCAACGTGGTGTTTCCCGACAAAGCCATACAAAAGTCTAACAGTCTCGAGTTACGGCTCCCTAAAACCATTGGAAACGCTCGGCCGGGACCAGTTTGGTGACCGAAGGTCATGGAATGTTTTGCGATCGATAAAAACTTGTTTCTCATGTTCATGTTCTGTTCCTGTGAGGGATGAGTCATTTGTTCCACTAATTGCTTCGGCTATTCATCATCTATTCATGATCTTTCGACTAGTACAAAGGTCTACAATTCAACTTCTGGACGCAATAGAAAAACAAGTTTTGTTCTGCAAATTTTGTCAATTAGTACGTTTATTTTGTGGCTGTACGTTTGAAAGTTTCCCAAACCACCAATTTCTGACGCCGAATGCCGACCATAATTACCCATTATCGCCTTCTTACCATTCGTATTTAACAGTTCTTTGGTCGATATGGGTTACTAAGTGCCTTGTGTTGCTACGACAAGTAGTAACAACTTTATATTCAAAATGAACATATGGGAATCTATCGAAACTCATCCTTGTTCCAAATTTCTGATTGGTCATCAGTAAAGACGGACAACTGCGCGATCAGCCGAATTCTATCTCCATGATACCTGGGAATAGTTTAGATGAGAATTCTTCACTTGATTGTAACAAGAAGACATCTAAATGACTTCCCCTCCCCCCCACCGTGAAAAAAGTAAAATTGTGCCGGTTCAATTTAACCGTTCATTCATGACCGCTTACGTGATATCGGATTCCGACGCAAATTTTCTGTGACCCCAAGCACTTTTGAACACCTCATATATTTGACTACACTAGTCCATCCAAATGGTGTTAAGTTCTATTTCCAAATATGGTATGAAAGAAGTAGTTTTAAATATTGATTTGGACCGTCGTGTGTAGTTAATTCTGAGAATCGTCCCGGGACGAGCTCGATGTGCCAAACGATAATTGCTGGCACTTGTATCTAAGCCTAACTACAGTTTGCCTGGTAATGCACTTTGGGTTGGGGTCTGTTCAGTTCAGTTCGGTTCATTTCATTTCATTTCAGTTCCGTTCAGTTCAGTTCAGTTCAGCTCATTTTGAACAACCGCTAACCTTGCGCCAACGTGTTCTGGTTATGGTTGCTGCCTCACAGTATCATCTGCTCAAACAAAAGATAAAGAACGGGGAATAATGAAAGATCGACTGCAAAATAGTACGTTGAAGAACTAATCAGAAGAAGAAAGGTTTCGAACACAAGAACGCTGAGGCGTATCAACTATTGTGGACACCAACCCGATTAGTCGTACAGAGTAAGTAAATTGGCATGACACCCGTGAGGTGGCCACTCAGTGAAAAATCAGGGGAGAGCTGCATGCTACTGGGTGTCACCCTGGTTTGGGGATAAGCAAACAGCCACCATCCAGATGGTTAATCGCGAACGAGATGGAGTTCTGTCCATCTAATAAGCGGCTGTGGCAGTGTCGAACATGTGATGGACTTCCCCCTGACAGACATTCTCCCTGAAAATATCACAAGAGTTTTTTGTTAGTGCTCCGCCAACTAAATAGCTTCATTGTCCCTTCCTAGTTCAGGTCCGAGAGATGAAGATTGTTTCGGGGTTGGTGAGACAGACAGACATGGCTCGAAACCAAAGTCAGTCAGTGGTGCGAATGCCATGGGGCCTGTCTGTGGAAGTCTTGCCCGTGGAAAATCACCGTAAACAGAACTAAATATCACCAAGTGGTTACAGTGCAAACAGTGAAATCAAAACTTGCTACCTAGCCGTAAATAATTTTCCTTTTTATCTATCCATTTTCCGCATATTTCTATTTACATGTTGATCCGTTAGTATCATGGTCGTTTTCAAGTGATGATATATAGACAACGAGCGACAGTAACCGCAAAAGCGGTCGTGTGCTTCCAGGCAAACTTTGTTCACTCGTTCAGATATTACTTACAATTTCTGTCTATTCTGGGGCCATTTTGCTTGCATCCATAAGGTTGGTTCAGCCCAAATGACAAAGAATTATCAACTAACCACAATTACTGTTCTTCTATCGACTTTTCAACGAACAGCTTCCATGCACACTTCTGACACTAGAAATTAGATTCTGGTGAGACGTCATTTCGGAGTGTACACGTATAAGAATGTTCGGACAAGAGAGTAACCGCGAAACCGATCGTGTGCCTGGTGGGAAATTTTGTTCACTCATTCAGATACTACTTACTACTTCTATACATACATATATATATACCCGGTGGAACAAAATACTCCTCGGTCAACCCAATCGAAACGCAGCAGTTACAACTTCCATGGAAGGAATGTGAACAACGGTCAACGACCAAATAAACTCATTTCGCACTCAACGCATGAGACCACAAAATAAACAAATAAACGAAAAGTATGTCCACGTTTAAAACACGTGTAAATTTGGACTGAAACCAGTTCGAAAGAAACAATTTGTGTTCTTTAGAACACGTCTGTTCAAACATCGTGGTAATTCCGTGCCCCAGAGATGGTTTCCCATCATAGTACACGTTTCCGGGAGTTGATTGATAGGTCACTGATCTATGTGAAATACAAATAGGAGAACAAACAACTCCCTACTGCTGACTAAATGTTTAACCATTCTGTCGCTCATTGGATTTCATCGAGTCCCGTTGTTAACGTATTCACATAGCCATATTCATAATGGCTTTCATTTACGAAACGGCAGGGATGGGGAAAAAATGGGTTGGAGGCAGATTCGACAACAACAAAAAAGTCCAAAATGGCAAATTTTGCCCCTCCTCCTAATACACGCAAGGATTTGCATATGTCAAGCAAAAGAAAAATATCGAAAAATGAACGTGTCCTGATCAACGATGAATTGAAAGTTTTCCAAAATATTTATGTGAAAACGATTGATCAAAACTGATGTGGATTATTTCCTATCTCTTTTGTTTACCGTAGCCGTCATCTGACACTCTTTTCACCTTATCTTCTTTGTGTCTTTTTGGTATTTCTATTCGGAAACATTCACGTGCATCGTAGGAGTATTTCACGTGACAAAATTTGTTATTGATCAACTGATTCGGATCAATGAGTCTGACCGAAATGGGGACAGCATACCCCAATGGAAACATGTTAGTCAGAGTTTCGTATAGACTGCAGTTGGTTAGAAAAAGCTTTTGATACATATTGCTCATTCTTTGGTATTTTGAGTTGCTCAAATTTGGTCAACTTCAAGAGTGAATAACCCGTTTTGTACTTCGGATGGATACGTTTCAATTATGAAAATCTATATGCTCTAGCCATGTAATACAAACGACCGATCTTCCGGTTATATGAATTTTTGTTAAACTAAATATCACTCATGAGAACAACGCGGCACTAAAACCACGTGGCAAACGTGTTCTTATTACATAGTATCCGTTGTTGTGATAGATCAACGCAGTTCTAACATCGCCCCAATTTGAGCAAGTTTGGTTGAACACACCCGCCTCATTTTTACTCGCTAGCATTGACCGAACACTTGCGATTTAAACGCTATGCTCACTGATCAAAACTCCATGAAAATGAGTTAATCTTTTATGACAAATCCGAATTTCTACACTTGCCATGGGACACTGGTGTAACTCATTCTGCACAGAAACATTTGCCCGAGAGTATCCGGTTCATTGTTATCTAATGAAATATTTGACCCTGTTTTCTTTGATTCCGGGTCATTATATATCCCTATTTTGCTGTCTCCGTGCGCCTGATTTGCCAATAGTCACAGATTCTACAAACTACTCAAAAATGCCCAAGACCTTTTCTTCGGTTGGAAGTTTTGACGACAAACTCCGGTTCTCTGTCATCTCCTGTCCAACGGCCTTCTAAATCGAACCACCGGGCTGGCTCGGGGCAGCGGTCGAGTGGCATTCTTCTTCTATGAAGCTGTTCGACTCGTTAGATTGTCGTTGTTTTTAATAATCTATCATCTTTTTTCTTTCCGGAATAAACGGTGTTGTTAGGCGGGATCCCAAACCGGAACACGCTGAATCGTGGTTCGTGGTTGGAAAAAAACTGAACTGGCTTCCTGTCGACTCATCTAAATCCAAAGATCCCATACAAATTCGACTTCTCCGTTGGGACTAAATATTGCACCATTTCTCGCTGCTATCCGGAAGACTTACCCAGTTCAGTTGGTTCGATTCGTCAGGTTCCGCGATTCGAATGATCTGGTATGATTCAAGCACACGGTATAGATTCTAACACTAATGTGGCGACTCTCTGCACTAGTACATCAATCCTTGGGGGTTCTGACAACCCCAGTTGAATGTGCACAACTGTTTTAGTCGATTTATTGCTAATCTCCTATATTTGCTTTGTTGCATTCAACAGATCATAATTTTGCACAGGACTGTCAGAATCAAGGGGCGATCCACATTCTTCGTGAACTAATCACATTTTTTGGCAAACCTTTCGTCTTCTTGTGAGATGACATAGCCGGGGGTGAGTGTCTCGGGTTCTGAGTTGGCTACTCGCCCTGAATGTCTCTCGAAATACTCCCGAGTGACCGGCTTTTCAAATAGTCTCTAATGAGGAAATCCTATGCATTGCCTTCTCGTGGCCGAGGTGTTCTTACTAAAGTGCCAAGACGAAGGCGAATTCCCGGCAGTGATCATTGATAGTCAGTCTAAGAGAGTTGGTTAAACCCTGGTTCCAAACCAAGCACAGACGGCCTATGAAGCACAAACTGTGTGCTCACCGGCATCCGTATTGAAAGGGTGTATGGAATACCCAAGATTTCTAGCCCCATTCGAAGGGCGTATGAACTGAACACTCAGTCGTCAGCCACCAGCGAGTTAGGTGGCCCTCAGATTGTTCTGCTGCTTTTTGAGTTAGACCATTTGGTAAAAAGCTCAGGGTAGGCTCCCCTAAGTCAAACCTCTACTTAGGTTTTGGGGCAGTCGAGTAGTACCAAGCCCGCAAAGAGCGCATAAATTCCAATGAACGGACCGTGATGTGGAGATGGGGAATAGAAGAACTAGCAAGTGTTCTGAACTCTACACATTGTTTCTTTTCAACCTACTTTCTTAATTATTGTTTTCATCCTTCGCCATGATTCCGATGACAGACTACCTGTACTCAGACTTGTGCATTATCGATATATATATATATATGTGTAGGGTACTTCCATCTTTCTCAGTCTAAAAGACAAAAAGGGTCTACACACCTTGCACAATACAGGTTCAACGTTCGTCGTCAAAGGAAGGTGGGGGGCTAAATATGTTCCAAAGTAACAGACAAAACTCTCTTCAGATGTAAGAAACTCCGATTGTCTGCTTTCTGTATATATATATATATATATATATATATATATATATATATATATATATATATATATATATATATATATATATATATGACACGGTCGTCCACTTTATCGTATAACAACCATCCTTTGTCTGCGTGCCTCACAAAGTGCTTGCCTACTTTCCTTAGCAATGGTTAAATCCGACCCTATTTTCGTATCTGGACGACGGACTACATATTATCTGAGTTTTTTCTTGTCTTTTTAGGGTTCTGATAGTAAATGAAATGAAATACCGGTTGCCTCGATGACCACGGTAGACACGAGATATTTTATGTTTCTAATTAATCGCACAAAAGTATTTGTAAGACTGGCATTTACAAGTGAAGAATGTAATTCACCAATGAGCAGCTATTCAAGAAGTTTATTCTTCGTGATATATGGAATTGCATTTCGACTTAATCGGACCACTAGTACCCCAGTTTATTTGGCCACTTATCTAATGGTGTCGGTCAAGGAATCATAAATTATGCATAAGTACGAATACAATTATACAAACTTTGTGTGGAAAATGGACCCTCAGCGTTCAGGTGTTTGGATTTGAAGCGTTTCAGTGGGATTCTCATAGGTTCGAGTCAACACATTGCCAGTCCACGTCTCGGTTGCATTAGTAGAAAAATATTAGAAGACGAAAGGCCAAAGGGTATTGTGATCGGCGTGCTTTAGTTCAGCTTGAAGGTGCCAGTTGGGTTAATCTAAAACAAACAAAGGGTAATTGCGTAATTAATCGATAGAAATTGTCCCATATCGAATCGATCGATTACAAATAATGAAACTAAATGTGAGTGAACTACAAGTCATAATGTGAGCTGGACTCAGAATCAGAAGTTTGTATTCGTCTGATTCAAGGTCGGAATAAATGTACCCAATGAATATTTGACCTACATGCAATGTACAGTCACCAAATTCGCCCTAGCTGATATGTTCACACGTTGTGTCGATCATCCATTGGAATCTATGGGAGAAGTTGCATCAAAACGAATTACATCAGAAATGTAGTTAGCAAATTTATTGATTGTGTCGATACTTGATGGGACATCCGGTAGTCCATTAGAAATCTAATCAATACGCACTTAATGTGTTTTTACTATTGTTTCTGTCCCGTAATTCTCACCGTTTCCGTGCTTTGTGAATCCAGTCTCGTCTCCCAAATTGGCCACGAGCGATCGACTAGATAAAAAAACCTATTTGACCCATTGTTGAGTGACAAGAATTGGGTGAATTACTGAATGAGAACGGAATAGTAATGATTGACAGGAACTAAAAAATAAATAATGAAACACCCATTGTCTTTGCAGTATGATTTTAGCTTCACCATTCCAAATGTCATGACCATAATTAAAAGTGAATGAAAATGTATACTGCCAACCACTTTCGCGAACTTCATTCACAACGTCTGATTTCTCGAGTAAATTACAGGGACGACTGCAAATGAATTTTATACAATCGCGAAAGAGTTGCTTAGGCTAGGCCACATTTATTGTGACAGGAAGAAATTAGGAAATCAGGGGCTTTAAAAATCACGTCCAAAAAGCGCGAAAGACTGTACAGATACGTTTTGAATGAGTTTTTGCGATCGAACATTTTGAAAGCGGCGCTTTGATTAACACATGATATGCATGATCCAAGTGAAATTTGTACCAGAACTCATCTAAGAGAGCCGTAACTGTTTTTTGTTATGTACATACGCTTGACAACGAGTCCTAGTTTGGATCGAAACGTCACAATAAATGTTATAACTCAGTATACACCTTCTAACCTCTAAAATGTAAGCATATATATGTGTATACAGCATTTTTTTTAGTAATATCTGAATCAGTGAGCCGAATTCCTGCGGGAACCCTCGGCAAGTTAAATGGGTTTCTGTCGCTGGTTATGCACATCCGCTACTCTCCAGCCCGAACAAACCAATATCAATGAATCACAGTTGTGGTTCTTCTGTGGACTCTTCGACGAAGAGCCTCCATGCACACTCCTGATACTACAGACTCGATTCTGGTGAGAAATGTATATATATATATATATATATATATATATATATATATATATATGATGTTATTGGTTTGTTTTCCGAGTTGGGCAATTTGACTTGAAACTTTCCATCATCAGCTGAGTTGACACTGTCAGGACTATGATATCATAGCACGTTTGCAATCAAATTGCTCAGGCCAGCAAGCAAACAAATGCCGTCCTGTTGAACCTGATCCGCGGAAAAGAAAATCAATCTCCAACCTGTTATATATATATTTAGAGAGAGAGAGAGAAGCAGGAAGTAGTACCTGGATGCGTAAAAAAAATTTGCCGGGGAGCACACGACCGGTTTCGCGGTTATTGTCGCTCGTCAGGTATGCGTACCCGATGCTCTCTTGTCCAAACATCCACATACTTGTACACTCCGAATTGATTGATATTTCTCACCAGAATCGAATCTGTAGCAACAGGAGTGTGCATGGAAGCTCTTCGTCGAAGAGTCCATATATATATATATATGTATATATAGTTTGGCATTGTAGCCTACTCTAGCGATGATAGATGCCTAACGATTGAATATGTGAATCTCTCACAACAGTCCCAAAAATGGCTGTGTTGCGCTTACTCCAGATGTCTTCATAGGCCCCATGCAATATATTTCAAATCAACCGAATTGCTTCTCAATTTTACATGTCGGATCATTTATCTCAAGAAATTCCAACCTGTTCAAAGACGTACTCAAGTTGCATAGTGCCAAAACCATCAATTTTTCCCAGAAATTTGGTCCAAGCCCAGCTTGTTCATCAGATCGCAATTGGGGCATCCGTGACGTTGCTCTTCATTCTTCAATAGGAAGCTATGTGTTAGCCCAGGGGGCCCTACGAAGCATTAGGCATACGTACTGCGAAATCCATGCTGTCTATGTAAACTGCAGCATTTTGTTTGGTGTATAACTGTGAGTGAGACAACTAAATGAAAATAAATCATCAGAGCGAGTATGAGTGAAATACTAATCGCAATATGAACTGAATTCGTAAGTAGAATAATCGATTCACGAAACTTCAAGTCAAGGGGAACGTACGTAATCAATGTATGAAAAAGCAGTTTATGCCAAGGGATTACAAAGTTCCCATATGATATTGCTCCGTACTGTCGGAGACAATATGTGGTCAGTCACAAACATCTTTATCATCTATCGACAAAATGGTCTTCTGTCACGCGAAATCACGATAAAGGTGATAGCTCTTGACTGGTTTGCCAACTGTGAACGATTGGTTGGAATTAGAGACTCGATGTCAGTCAATAATCTCTCAATATACTTTCCTCTTGAGTCTTAACCCATTCTGGCTAGCGGTCGTCAGGCGGATAAGGTTGGGGCGTTTGAGCGTGAAGGTCGCAGGTCCGAATCCTCCCACCGCCGGTCAACTTCTCCCCTCGGCAGCTCTTTGTTGGCCGCGGCCTCTTTCCTGAAAAAAAATGATGTACATTGTTATTTTATTATTAAAGGAAGTAAAAGATAAAGGTATCATTCGCAGAGATGATCAGCCATTAGGTAGTACAAGCCGGCGAATAACGCTATTCGGATCGCACACCAAGGCAGCAATGACCAAGGTTTGTAGTATAAGGGGACTGGATGTTTGCATTGAAAACAATGAACGGAAATTTTGTATGTTATAGCTAACAATCAAGATTATCGAGACTTTTGAAACTCGATTTCTTCTTTATTACTCTGTTAGATACAACTTTTTTACAACCTTTTGGATTTATCCAGCATTTGTGCATCGAGTAGAGGACTTTTTGCTGAACCACCCAAGGCATGGTCGGAATTTGACGAAGATATCTTCAACGGCTATAATTTCTATCAATAAAGGTATGAACTTGAAGAAAATAATAAAATTTTTCAATGATCAGTCGTGATTTCTAGGACGAGTCAGCCGGTCAACGACGCGGCCTCTCAAACCAAAGGTGGGCTCGCTCGAATCCTTTCATCAACGGTCAACTTCCTCATTTGGAAGCCTTCTCTTAACCGCGACCTCCTTCCTGACACATGATATGCGTTATGGTTTCATTAATAAAAAAGTAAGAAGATAAACGTAAAATACGCATCCATCGTTTTCCCGTTACCGAAATGTCCAAACTATGTGATTATCCTAGTAGATCAGTTCACACACGTTGTACTGCTCACCACCTGGCACGGAGAACTAAAAAGCTTTTAAAATTTTCAGAGAATAAAAATTCTATGGTTAACAACCCGAAAATCATAAGGCTGCCGAAAAAAATCAGAAGAAAATATTGAACCACAGTGAAAACGATATCGCATTGAAGCAAAGAATATAACAAGAAAATCAATTCACCAAACATTTCGTTGCAAACAGTGCTTACTCGATTGATGTTGCGGAACTTCGTTCAGTTATTGCATGGTTCTGTGATCACACACCTCGCATCCCGACCTCAGAAAAAATGTGGGTGGTTTAGTTCCAGTTCGATTTCCAGGACTTCACGGTGAGTTGTCCGATTTTCCCGTTTCTTGCATCCAAAGCTCCTTGGATTAGACGGTGTTTCGACAACAGGAGAGTGGGAGTCTTTTCAGGTCCTCGGGTGAAATTAGGGAACGTCGTACACAACTCCAAGTGTCTCCTTTCTTTCATTTTTAAGATGGAATATTATTAGTGTGCATTCCCCCGAGACCATCCTTCTTAAGATCCGAGGTCAGTTCTCCCTAGTCAGCTTTTGTCTCTCCAAACACAAACATCCATGCATTCACTGACCCCCCCTTTGGATTCACCCGCTGGTTCCATCTTGACTACTTCCTTTGATAGCTAATTCCAAGCAAATACAAGTCGCACGACAAATAATTTGCCTATTATCTTCGTATTTGCACACTCTCCCACACTCGTCTTCCCGTTTTCACTCAGTATTTCATTACCCCTTACCTGGAATAGGGTCCCACGATGACCTCGTACTTCGATCAAACCCTCGACCATCTTGAAGGTTTGTATTACCTTGCCTCTCTTTCTACATCTTTTAAGCGAAAACAAACCGAACGTTCATAGCGTCGGTTCATATCCCATGTGCCTCAGCTCTCCAAACCAGTGTGCAAAACATACTGAACATGTTCCAATATTTTGATATTTCTTACCAAATATGGCCTCCATGCCTCAACACACTATTCTAGATGTGGTCAGACGAACGTTTTGAACAGCGGCAGAGGTTCTACAATTTTCCTAAGTTGGCGCCAGGCATGCTATGCCTTCGTGTCCGTTTTCTAACTTCACAGGTCCGGTTTGAAATTCGCAGTCACTAAAACCCCAAGGTCCCTTGTTTGCTGTGATTATTCCATTTTGATCTGATGCCCGGGTGGACCCATGTGGCAGGTTGGACTAACTTCTTCCACGAGTCGCTGACACTTACTCAAGTTCAACGGAAGATCCCATCTTACCGATCACTGGCAAACTTAATCCAAAATCCTCTGGATAGCTCCGTTGTTCGCCGTTCTCATTATATTAATGCTTTCAGTGAACATAAGACAGATTTTCCGATCCATCGTTCATGTCGTTGACGTACAACGGCACTGGTTCAAAGACGAGCCCGTGAAGCACCTCACTGTCCAGCGTCCTATTTCCAATGGGCATTTTTTCAACCTTTACTCTGAAAGATATACCCTTGAGATTCTGTGCTATCAACTTTTTCACCTTAGTGACCTGTTCAAAAGCCTTCACTTTCTGTTTAAGAAGCCTATGGTTCACGGAATCGAAAACTATCTAGAAGTCCAGATAACAGACTTCTACTCGCTCGCTCCTAGTTATTCTACTTGTTACTTCGTCCAGGAATCTAATGGAGTTAGGCACGCATGAATTTTTGTGCCAGAAACCATGCTCGTTTGTTGTCATTAGCTTATTTGTCTCCGGATGCTTGACTGTCCTAGCGCGAAGGACCACTTAAAAGATTTTTAACATGATGGAAGTTAGAGTCACAAGTTATCTCTCCCCCCTCCCATGTGTACTGTTGTGATGTCCACGTCAACCAGTCTTAGAAAGTCTCGCTTCATTCAGTGATGCATTAAATAGCTGGGTGAGGGGCTACAGTCTCCGCCAGCTGCTTTACTGTCGATGGGCCCTCTCGCATTCTACCCACCCAGATGTTTCAGACTACTTCCTCTGTGCTCGTTTGGCATCTCCTCTGTAGAGGTGGCATCGTTCAGCGTTTGTCCATATATTCTTTGATCCTGCCTGCACACATAAGAAAAAGGGTAGCAGGCAGTTGGCTTTCCTCTATCCACGGGTCGATCTAATTCCTCGGTGGGGGTTTTCACTCCCCCCCCAACGGTTTTTCCTAAAGCTACACTCCAGTCGCTCCCTTCAGATGTACTATCAAGAAGCTAAATCAAATTAAGAACAGTCGTGAATGAATACAGCAGGAACAAACGGCAGCACAGTCTGGGGATCAGTTGGACAACACCGAGGAAGTGGATGTAATGACGAATCCGGGGAAAGTCGCATTAAGCTTCAAAGATGAAGAATCAGAAGGCACAGGGAGAGAGAGCAGCCGAGCACTTAAAATGCATAAAAGCTCGAGCAATAACGAATCAAAGAGAGCATATGTTTAGTTGATAAAGACATTAAGGATAAGTGCAAACATAATTCACATGAGCTAACCTTTCTGTACGATAATAGGGAGCTGAGGCAGATGGCAGTGCAGATAGTTAGACAACGATAGTTGTCAAAGCTAGGGAACCGAACTTATGAGGAGGTTTAGTAAACAAAGGGGTGCTAGGAGAAGGACCACAGAAGCCGACTGACAGAGGCAGTACTAACAGGATAAGCAAGGAAGCAAGCAAGCAAGCTGCACAGAGGCTCGAAGATTACGACTAGATTGATCCAACCACTCGGATCAATACATGAAAGATAATAAACGTAGCTATTAGGAACCATACATGAGGCAAACTCACTGGTGGTGGAAGAATGGTTACTCTACTGGGTGGGAATTTTAGTGAACGTAATACTGAAATTTATACAATGGAAAAGTCGGTTTTGAAGGACACCTGGTCTTGGATTTAGAAAACGACATGTCTAGGACAAATCTGAGCTCAATCATGACGGTACTCGTTGTTCGAGGCTGTGGCCATAGACAAAGTAATCGCTTACTCGGCGACGTTTCACCGGCAGTCCGTGTCGTTCAACCAATAAATCCGCCGTACCAGCGGACGCTCAAACAATTTCCGAGAGAACTGCTGGTAAAGATTTCTACTTTATTTGAAATTCCGACCAAAATCCCAATCGCCGTTTTTTCCAGTTAGTCGAACCGCTTCAAACTCGGGTACATCCCCATGGACAGATGACAGCAATGAGAAACTCTGAACGATTCCACTAAATCGCGACAGTCTGTCGTAAGTGCACGTTCAAGTTACATGATACAATATGATGCGGTTTCGCTGTAGCCTGCTTAGATAACCAAAGAATCAGAACCGTACCGGCAAGCGATCATGAAGTTCATGCATGCCTCGAATGCCATTGGACTGAATGCAATTCGCCGAACGGAATTTCGCCTAATTTTTGATTTGCAAATAAACCCTGAACGTGTTTCCTCGCTACCGTGGACTTCAGTTGCATAGCTTGGTTTGGAGTCAGCACAGTGCTTATTGATAATAAGTATCCGTGAATTATTACCAGTTACACAATTCCGTATTACGATTTCAAGAAAAGTGTTATAAAATCTCATTCAGATTGGTAGCAATTAATCCACAGGACAAGTCGTTTACTGGTGAACTGATTCACCATGTGGCATCAATCCACTTAGAAGACAAGGACTCTCAGTTGTTTGCATTTAACGTATGCCATCTTGGGCTCGAAACCGCGGTGCTCGATCACGAGGCTAGCGGGGAAAATGTCACTTTTCGTTTCTAACTAACCACTAAAGTACACTTTTTTGGTAGGCCAAAACTTTTGCCCATGCAATATAGGGCATTGTTTTTTGTTTTTTTTTGGATTTTAAGCTAAAATTGTTTTGTTTTTGTTTTGAGGAGGGAGGAAACCAAAGGTTCACGAGGTGTTCAGTTTGTTTAGTTTAAAAACAACACCTGGTAAAAAAAGTGCCGATTAACAGAGCTGATCCGGTCGACATGCTTTTTGGGCAATATTTGTCTAAAATCCAAATGGATGTCAATTCAAAATTCGTTTCGATGTCGACTAACAAAAAGTCTTCTTCACATACACATTCGTAATAGAAGTTGAATTTTGACAGTTTATTTCGGTCACCTTTGTATTGGGTGATTGAATTCTATTGATTCGGCAGGTCCACCTAATTAATCCACTACAGCTGGGTGGAAAATTTTCACTAGACACATAAACTGATGTTCAATGTCTACTTAGCTCCTCGGTCCATCACGTTTTCGAACGGGAGTCGGAGTCGGACTGGAAAGAGAGAGGAGACAATACACGTGAACAATTGAAACGAATTTTGTCCGAGCTCTGGCATTTGTTTTGTTTTGTTTTTCTGCCTTTTTCTTCTCCCGAAACACGGTATCACCGTATCAGCTAGGGTTATCGCTAATTGACAATGACTCAGCGTGAACTCAAACTAGTATCGATGTGAAACGTGGCCGAAAGCACACCGAGACAAGCGCAGTCTCAAAATCTTCGGATGTAATACGAACGTTCGATTGCCTAAATCACAAGACGCTTGAGGACACCAAGCAAACAAATGACTTGGCACAATGAAAGACAGTTTTTTTTGTCAGCGTGAGAAGACAGCAAAACAAGTTTTCTTGTCTGATCGGTACACCTTAAGAACTAGAGGGCAATTTCACTGGTGTGTGTTGGTATCCGAGTAAAGAATAGAATGACAGTCAATAGGACTCGGAAAAAAAGAATAGAATACCCTAGTTCACCTCTTACCTTGATCATAGTCGGAAATTTTGATACCCCCTATTGTCTGACAGGAGAGTGACATTTATAGGCAGCTCCAAACAGTTGCATCGTCTACTTTCCGTGAACAACGTGGTCTCGGGATGACGGTAACAAAGACGACCGACTGCTGGGCACCATTGGGGGCCGTGCTTGGTTGGGTTGTCTGTACTAACTGGAATGTAGTTCACCCAAATCGACCTCGCCGATGATCACGATTCTGTTTTAATTTCTTATTGTTTCCTGCTTATTGATTCACATTCAGAAATATCGAGTAGAAATGAAATCTGATGTTTTTTTGTTGTTTAATAGATTGAACATAAAAACAAATGTATGATGTAATTTTCTCAGACATTTTGACATGTCTTACTACATGTTGACGTCAAATCGAAAAAAATCACTTTAGGTGCCCTCAGGACGGTGAATATTTTCTAGTACTGGATCATTTCGTTTTGTAATACAACAAATGCAGACATAAACATGACAAACCAACCGTAACCAATATACAGAGCATGCATAAATCAATATATCACATCAAGATTGTTTTACTCATTTGATCTGTATCAACGAAAAATCACACATGGTACAATATTTCAGGAGATGTGTAAAATATGTGTGCACTACCGTGCTCCCGTATTAGGAGTAATGCTTTTGTCAAGATTTAAAGTATTGACGATAGAACAACTACGCAATTTCATCATTATAAAGGAGCGAAATTAGGAAAAACGAATGGTAGCCAGCTAACGGGATATGCTATTTTTGCTCAAACTGACACCTGATAGATCGATTTACAATGCCTGAAGTTTTAGGTAATGACACATGCAACTGTCGCGGATTCACTGTGCATGCTCAATTTGAGCGGGAAACCACTAGTCTTTGAATGATATGTCCGAGTACCGTTCGGATCAGTTCGACCTTTAGGTTATCTGAGGATATCAGCCCGGAGATTTGCTAACCATTTGTATGAAAGCTTGGGTTCGGGATCAATACATCCATGTTTATGGTGTCATGCTCCACGAGGATTAGTAGAACAGCCGCTCATTCGAAAAGTCTTACTCTACCGCTGGGATTTATTCAAGTTGAAATTGGCGCAACTTTCCGGGGACTTTTGGTTTCCACCGTGCTTCGTCATCCACGTCCAAAGGTTACAACAAAAGACTTAGGACTCTTCGCTTGCCGATCGTGTACATCAGTGGGGTAACTTTTAACCAAACAATTATGCCTATCATGATTCCCCTTTGAACATTGCAGTTTTCTTCGTGAGAAGTAACAACACGATGGTTAGACGGTCAGAATTTTAGAATCAAACGTGTCAGTCCATCCTTTTTTGTGTTCTGATAAGCGTGCACTTATCAATTCTTAAGGCGTCTGCTCGTGTGCTCACGAATCAACGGAACTAAACAAATTACGCACATTGGGAATTTTTAGAAATTCCACAACGGTATGTTTGCAAACAACAACATTTGTCAAAATTCTAAAACCGACTTATGTTCCATCAACTTAGGCCTTCTGTTTACAACTCTGAAAGATACGGCAGTGGAGGAATAGTTAAATTTTCTTTTTTCATCATATGATTTCATTCAATGTTGACGATTACTGATGCGATAATCTGGAATTAATGAAACGAGAGTGTACATTATTTTCAGGAAGGGGGCCGCGACCAACGGAGAACCCGCGACCTTCACGTCCAAACGCCACCGCCTTATCCGATTGGCCAACACCGGCTAACTGATAAAACGTACAAGAATACAAAAGCGTCTTATAAAGTGTACGGTACTGATCGATTTCGGTGAACTAGGAAATTTCATTCGTCAATATTAAGAGGATTCGAGCCCTTATAGGATACATCTTCCACCCTAACAGATTGCTGTCTATGTTCCGTCCAAATGGACGTGGGTGACCTTGTTTGTCAAGTTAAACTCATGTAGACTTAGAGCATGAAAGCATTACAGCATGGGAAAATTTCATATACTCTGTAGGAAGGACGTTAGAATTTGGTCTAGGTTACATTCACAAATTATAAATTGCTCAGCCGTGCGGTAAGCCATATTCGATGGCATCTTCGATGCAGAACCACACAGCTGCGTCATTCTACGGTCGGGCAACCACATGGAATAGCAGTAGGGAGCAAAGACAAACTTCAACCGGAAGAACCATGAACATTGGACGGGGAGGGAAAGGTGGAACAAAGAACAAACGGAAAATTTTGATTTGCGTCGTCGTAGACCTTGAGGTCAAGGTCATGTGAGTGCGCCACGTTCGTTGCGTATTTCACTATCACGACAAAGAAGTAACAAGGTGGAAGAACGGGGAATGTGGCCAGATTTTATGCACCGGAAAACTTTGAATATTTGAGGTGAATTGTTTGGAAACAAAAAAGACTATAATTTACATCATAATAGTAGAAGTTGAAGGATAGTTTCAGTCACAGTACTTTGAAATACTAAGGCAAAATTCCTTTTCTTTATCCTGCCGATAAACAGACTAGTATCGTGCGCACAGTTCCTCACGAAAATGGAACTGCTTCAAAAGTCCGCAGAAATGACGTAAGCTGTAAATGCGCTTGAGTACAGGATGCGTATTTTCAAAGTGCACGAGCTAAAAGGGTTTTGTACATAAATTTTGCGATCACTTAATTTTGTCGACGGAGGTATCTATTAACCGATGATCCTTAGAACTGTGCAGATGATAGACTGGTCTGTTATCTACGGATGTACTACTAAACCTGATCTGTTGATCCTTCGGATCAAGTTTACCGGTTTCCCGTGCAGAATACGTATCAGAACGATCGACAATCATAGAGGTTGCCGTCCTACCAATCGCTCTCTTCGGTTGGAAAATATAGTCACGAAATTAATAAGTATACACAAATTCGTGTACTGCTCACCAATTTATCCAATCTTGTTCTGTTGTTTTCTCTATTTTGAATCCTAACTCGTGTCTATTCCACTTCAAAAACTCGGCGCTCAATTCTATAAACATACCGTTTACTCCTCTTTTTTGCTCATAGACGGGGTTTATAGATTTGTTCATCAATCAATTGCCATGTACGACTTTCTCCCTTTACGCACTACGTTTATATTGCCTGTCACTCTCGACCTTCATTGAATCCCTCAAGTTTCATTGCCATGTATTTTGAAACAGGACATGATTTCCCCTAACCCCCAGCTCGGTAATTCCTCCAATTTCCCTACCACCGGATACTTCCAAAGTGTCTGAAAGCGTTATCTCCGATCAGCCGTCATCACTTCCTCATCAAGAAGGACAACTGAACAACCACCAATATGGATTCCTTCCTTGTTTCTCGACTAAGGTTTTGCTGAATTTCACTACTCACCCTTAGCCGGCCGTACCCGATGACCACAGAGCAACACATCTGGTATTGCTTGGCTTCTCTTAGTCTATTCACTGTTTACTACGAAGGCCTTATGATGAAACTTTCCACTTTCAGGTTCCTTCCATCTCTCACGTCGTGGGCATCAACCTTCATAAGCAAGCAAACCATCTCCGTCCTAGTTGACGGAGTTACTTCCAACCCACTTCTTGTGAACGTTCTTGTTCCACGAGATTAGATGCTAGCTTTCTCCTTTACTGTTATTTATTAATGATCTATTTAATACTCACAACCCAATCCATTGTTGTTCAATATGGGCACATTGCAGTTTCCGCTCCCTGTCTCATTCCTCGCAATGTCGATCCGAACATCGATCGTGAGTGTAATGCAAAAAACGTACCATTAGGCTCCGGATTTAAACACAATTACAACTATCTTGCATTTGCTGATTTATTCAATAAAACCTTTGTTAGCTTACTCCATCGGTCTTCAAACCAGGATACGAAAATTACCCATTGCTAACACACACACACGCAACCCCCCCCCCGAAATAAAACTTGGGCTTGTTTCAAAATCGGATTATCGAACTCTAACACCTTCTGTCAGCCTACCCCGTGCTACCTCATAACCATCGGGACTGATCAAGCGAGAATGATCAAATGGCCTTTGACTGGCCAACTCGACTGTTTAATCATTTGGTATATTCAAACAATTCATATAGGTCCATTCAGGTTAAGGCTTATTGACTGATTATCCAGTCTAAAGGAACTGCGGTCTCTCTTTGGGCACTAGCTTGTGGCCTCAATTCAGAGAACCCAAGTGAATGGACCAAGCACCGGAACCGTGAGCGGACAGTCCAGCTGGTGTCAAATGTGGGATCTTCCCCAGCAGCTTTAACTTATGAAAACTAACTTCCAAACAGCTTTGAAGTAGGATAAATGAAAATCTCAGAGCTGTGTGTCGTTGAGGTCCTGGAATATATTGTAAACTGTGATAAGTTAATATGGAAGTCCCGTGACGCGATGTTACAACTTTTCCGCCAATCAGCCAGTTAGAATCATGGCTACCCAGAACCAAGGAGGGCGAAGATCAGTAACATCTCTCGCTTCGTACTTAATCAGTCAATTTGGACTTGGTCTGATTATCAAAGAATCAGCTACGAATAAATCCTAAAGTGTAACCCAGATACCTCGGTTTTCATTACCGTTTTCGACAACATAGTTTCGGGTTGGATCAATTCCAATACACAATGGCAATTCGGCTGCGCATACTACTACCTTAAATTCTAAGCAAGCAAATCACAGGATTAACCGGATACAATCAAAGACTATCAGCGTATTTGTTTAACATATCATTGCGATCCTGACAATCCGCTTTGGATAGAAGACCTTGACAAAAAATCGTTAATAGTGGATTTCTACCAACCCGTTACGACCGAGTTTCAGTCGAACAGCCCAATCACATCCTAGCTGCTCGATCCTACTGAACTTCAGCGCCACGTTAAATCGTACCAACTAGTGACAATCTAGGCTCTCGTAACAATCGAATTTTAAGTTTGCAACTTTAAGAAAACTTTATTCGCACAGGATTTTTGTGTTCCGCATTTTCATTTGTTCAACCGAACCATGGTAACGGAATTTTGGAATATACTTCTTCCATTGCAACAGTAGTTAGATGAAAGAACTTGAAAGTGGATGAAATGTCCTACTGGCTGGAAACAGAGTATCGCATTGCTTCATACTCCATTCTATTGTATTGTATTGTATTGTACTGTATTGTTTTAAATTGCATAGATTTCTAGCATTTCACTCAAAATTAACAACCATGAAAAAACGTCTACTTTCAGTACTATGTAAAACAAAATGTTCCTAAGATCTCATTGGATGCATGATTGAATCATTTATGATAGTTTGCTTAGGAAATCGGTTGATACCTGGTCCCGGTTTGTCAGAACGGTGAAGATCCCATGGACATGGATTCTGGATTGTGAAACGAAGAACAAATTGTGTGAAACTATGAGAACGGCACTTGGAGAGGTCATTGTGCAAAGGATAAGTGTAACCTGAAAGCAACTTTCAGGTCATTGTTGATCACACCGTTTAATGGACAGTATAATGAAAGACAAATCGCTAATAAATGGCAGCCCATGGTGGAGAATTTTAACGTCTTCTTAAAGGAAATCTGTAAAAATAAATAGCCGGGAGAGTGATATGCAAAACGGCAGACGATGCTCTGTTTCAAGATCTAATGCCGAAGTATTCTAGTTTGAAGCATCATTTTACCCAAGACTTCGTTACTCTAATGTAAATATGAAAGAAGTTCTATTTCATAGTTTCGTTAATAACACTATATGTAAGGGCCAATAAACATAACTCATACTAGTGATTCCACAATCAGTCTGAAAACAAGTTAAATGTCATTTATCGTGACTGACAACATAAGCCGGGTCTTCATATTTTCACTCGTGTAACCGTAATCCTAGGACATCTTCACTCGGACAGGTTGGATCATCATGGATATGTCCTTGAATTAGCCAATCTGAATGGTCGGCTTGACTTGTGTATAAAAAGTATGCACGCGACTTATGTGATGCGTTCAGTTTCAATTTCTTGCGATTGGTCAGATATGAAATGACATTTAACATTTAGTACTACTTGTGACTATGCGAGTTAACTTTTAGGGAATTAGTTGCTTGGTTAGTCACACTTGACCATGTGTAAGTTCTAATTTGTAACCATGGTCGAAAGTGTTTCTTCCAACCACAGTCATTCCACTACGTTGCTGTACAAAAAGGAACCCCAGGTCTCGACTTTTATTCCACTCCGGTAGCCGAGATCAGGAAGTGACTAAGGTTAAAGTACTGGTGTTCTATTTAACCTCCGTCAAACATTGGGAGAAATATCCCCTCAATGAGTCTATTGTATCTTCCTTATATCCCACTGGTCTCCGTTTGTGGTGCTGAAAAACGTTCGTACAAGGCTGAATTCCTTTGTCCCCAATATCCTGGTTCACCTAAGTGGTGGTAGATCAATGGCGCATCAAAAACGATTCTAACACAGCATTCGGATTGAGTAGAAAGAGAGCAGTAAATATTGAATTGCGACAAAGAACAAGAATCAACAAACTTACTAGTGAACAGTAAACCAGGGCAAGACATAATCCGGATATCGTTACGTAAGACCGTTTTGACCGAAGAGGTCATATTTCTATAGGCCCACTCTCTGATTACATTGTATAAACGGTACTTTTGTTCCAACACCATAACGGGATACGATACCGATTGGCCGGCGGTGGCCAAACGGATATGGCGGTGGCGTTCAGACGTGAAGGTCGCGGGTTCGAATCCCTCCACAGCCGATCAACGTCCCCATTTCGCAGCCCTCTGTTGGCATCGGCCCCCTTCCTGCAAAATGATGTATGATGTGATTTCATTAATAAAAGAATTAAAAAGATAAGGATAAAGAAATGATGATGATGATGATGATGATGGTGGTGATGATGATGATAATAATAATAGTAATAATAATAATAATGTTAGCTGAAATTCACACCTGAGAATATTGGACATAAATCAGATAAAAAGATTTCATTTCCAATTAATTTATTTCATAAATATCGACAAACTTAGGGATGTGGCTGTTTATCATTTCAGACAGTATCATATTCCCGTGCTCTTGTTGCTTGTGACGTAATGTTTACTTCCTTCGATGACAGTTTTCTAGGTCATGCAAACCGTTGACTGGATCGAAATATCCCGTGGCAACGAGCAGATTCGACAGCTCAGACGATCAGTGATCGATTGATTGTACAAAAGACTCGAATCGAGGACTTTGGAGCGTTAGCTGCAGTTGGCTTGAGGGAATATATAATGCATGAAGAAATTAGTCATTTTTGATTCGATTTTGCAATCTGTTCAACGGTCATTATGCGGGCCCCCGTATTCTATGTACTTTCTCCATTTTGTTCCGGTAAATCGGTCACGTATCGCTCGGCGTACACTGTTTTTCAGGCAACCAGACTGCGATGAATCCTTTCATGGACTTTCCTAATTGGATTATCTCTCATAATAACATCTAATTGTTTGTGTCTGGAGCAGTCACCCTTTGAATTATAAGCAGACTATTCTCTCTCTTTGGTTGTTTTTGGATTCGGGCGGGCGACCCTCAAATTGCTGATTCACTAAATACCAATCAAAGTGCAGTTACAGTGACTATAAAATAATTAATTATGATTACTTTTCATTGCCCAATGGCTAAAAACAAACCCTCCAGTTCAAGTCTCTCGTTCAGACCGCGGACGCGATGGGAGACACAAACCACTGTGGAGTTCAAATGACAGTGAAACTCGAGTGTGACTGACTGGGCGTCCTCAGGTTTGTGCGAGGAACGTGTAATTAAAAAAGTAGTCAGTCGATCACAGAAATGCAAATCTGTCACATATTTCGCAAATAGTTGTGAGCTACATACAGTCCTAATATCCTTTATTCCTTTGGAATTATGTGAAACTAAGTATTATTCTCGGGAGAGGACAGTGCCTGCTGAGTGATTGTTAAACGATCTCGTGGTCTTTTATGATGGGGAGTTTCGAATTCGCGATATTCACGTCTAATTTACCAGTTGTCGATTGTTTGACCTCTTGTCATCCCTACCGCCAATAAACTTCAGGGCCAGGGTATGAAAAATCGAATTATCAGAGTGGCATGTCGGCTATAATCTGTCATTGTAGCCGTGTAACCGTCGACCATTTGTAGATGGTCGATCGCAAGCGGTATAAACAGTTGGTTTGGCAAAATCTCTTGTCGATTTCTTATCAAAATGTGTCCATTCCGCCGAGTCTCGATAAACTAGACTGTGACCTTACCGTATTTGTTTGGTCAGTGCCTTTGGTAAGGCTCATTCCCGCCGAACCAGCCATCAGTTTCTCCGAATATGTTAGCCTAACAGCTGCAACGTTTGCGTCATTATTCTCAAGAGTTCTCTGATTTCTAATAAACAGCTGGACGTGGATTGGCTGAAAGGTGACACACAGAGCTTGAAATGAGTGAAACTGGTAAGTGGTACACAACTGGATGATTAAAAATAAAACAGTAATACTCGGTCGTTTGTTGACATTTCTAATAGTACTGTTGAGCACGAGATTTATCGTACCGTCCAGGACTGAATGAAGGGGTTTTTTTGGGAGCCCGTAGAAATTGACAGATCGAGTTCTTTCTTGAGCACAAATGGTTCCCAACCCGTTTGTTGATCCTGGATTGATTACATCTCAAACAGTATCACTGTGATTTGCTATTAAATGAGGAAATGAAGGGAACTAATACTTCTTGATCTAGTTTCACTTCTAATTTTCTGAGCACAATGGGGTTAATCAAAACCTGAGAAAAACAATTCTCAGCGCTAATGGAACCGCTAAAAATAAGCAGGACACCAAATCTAAAGTTGGTACTTTTGGTGACGAACAAGATACTAAGACCTATTTCGTGGTGTCCCTCTGTTGGCTGTGCACCAGTTCGTCGTTGTTCAGCACAATCACTTGGATTGATTCTTGAGGTTTCGTCATTTCAACCAGGATTTACTAATGAAAACAACTGTCATCCTCAAGGTTTACTTTTTTTCTTTATTCCGTTAGCCACTGTTCGTAAGTTTGTTGAAATGGAGCTGGTTAGAGAAACTTAGGCGCGCTGGTTGGCTGGTTACCCTTAGTAGCACAACACCAGTCAAAGTGATCAGCATTAACATACGGTCTATGTTTGGGGGAGTACCGCATACTCACAATACCCGTGTCTGAACTTCATAGTCCCGGCCTAGTGAGAAAATTCAGGGTGAGCTATTTCGCTGTGACAATCTTCAGTATTTTCATCAAGAATGAGTTCATTGCAAGAAAAAGCCTAGTGTGCTTGGGTTTCTAAGACCAATGTCACCTCTGAGTTGATAGACTGTCGTACACTGTGTGTATTTTCCACCTATTTGGTCTCCGTCAGCCACTCAACTGTTAACTGTGGTTCCACAAGGCTGAGGCGTATGTTGACTGCCGCACCCAGGCAAATCGCCAGACAGGCAGAATGAACCTCGTTGAAGATAAACAAGATGAGGTGGCCTGCACCATGAGAAGACAAAAGCTGTCAAATAGGCGGATGAGATGTGTTGGATTCCACAGTTGTTAAGGTAATTCGCCTAATCAACAAGGTGGTATAAATCCTTGGATTATAGTTATCTCTTCAGATTGACCAATGAACACCTGGTGAGCCAACGGTAACAGTACAGCAAGGTCACTTCGGGCTCATTAGGCAGGTTACTTCCAAAAGGCGTCGGTCAAAATCTCCCGACACTTGAATTTCGTGTATCCCGACAGGTTCCATTTGGCTGAGCGCGAACTGAAAGTGCTGCAGTGAACAGATGCCGGATTTTGTCTCCAAGTTTGATTTGACCTGGATAAGCGGACCCCGGTAGGGGATGCTGCCTGCACTTCCGCAGAAGACAGAATGACCCAAGTAATTACCAGTAATTCAAATCTAGACACAGGATCTCGAATCCAGAGTCTTTTAGAACCTGAGAACTTCCCTAGACATTGTTAGCCCATGCGTTCGTCCTGAGATTTCAAGGTTCATATTGGTTATCTATCTAAGTTGCGCTTTTCCATCTCCGTTAGACATCGTATTCAAATCCCTTAGACGGGCGCATCCTACGGGATGCTTCAGTTCGAACTAGACGACATGGCATTGCAATCGCAGTAGAGACTCGAGTTCACACCACCTTGACGTCTCCAGAACGGAACATTTCAGGAACACTCCGTCACTGCACTTGTGGTCCCACTCTGCAGGCAGAGCCAACGGCTAAGCATGCCTTCTACAGTTATCATATCCAAAGGCGCCACATGTTTCCAATTGCAAAATACTGGGACGCCCGCAAGGGATCAGTAGATGAGTATACTCTCCACACACTGGGGAGATACGACATCAATAAGTAATGCTAGAATGGAGACCACTTGGTAACACATCCGGTTATCAATCGGCTGTTTGTCACCGATGCTCTGTTTCAATATCCCAGAAAGCATTTGCTGATTTGGCACTTCAGCGACGATAAGACAGCGCGTCAGGTCGATTGTAGATTGATGCGTTCTCCGTGATCTTAATCAATCGAGGTATACCTTGACGGTGAGGCAGCAAACACCAATATCATGGACTGTACACTGGTAAGTGCTCACCACAAGCTTCACGTTTGAGCACGACAGAAAACTCTACCGCGCTACAAAGTCGACGTGTCTAGGCTAACAATTCCAGACGAATTTCAAGCTATATCAACTGGAATTATATCTAAATCATTAGCATATGATAGCTCAACTATGCTGTGAAACAACTGGAATGTGTCCATTACGAGCGCATACTATGAACAGATATTCTGCTAAATAGTTGTTTGGGACTGGCGAATACGTTACTCCATGTGTGGTTTTCTAGCATGACATTCAGGTGCATTGCACAGAAATTTTCAATCACTTCCGACCTTCAAAACTGCCACCTCCGTTGGTCCCCATGATTTGTCTCCCAAATCCTATGCTATTCTATTCACCGAAATTATGATTTCGTTTACTAACAAAGCAATAGTCACCGCTGGCATTCTTCCGGTCTCGTGGATGCATTCAACGGTTATACGGATCCCCGAACCCTGGATTTCAAACATTTTCTCCGGGTAACTTCCATCCAATTGCCATTCCACCTCACGTGGTCCAATGAACCAAGCGAGTTGTATTTATATGTTTTGGGTAACCTCCTTATTTATCCCAAATGACCCGTTCTATTTTGCGTTCAAACCCTATCATCATTATTGACATAGTTACATCAATCTAGTACTTTGTTTACAACAGATTGAACAGTTCTGCGATATTAGTGCGTTGTATCTTTGACTCTATCCCCAGTTCTGTCGTTCTGCCTAACCGGGGTCATCAGCCGCGGACTAACTGATAATGACCAAATACTCAGTCACCCTCATTTCATCTTTTCAACGTTTGTTTTACAATTCTGACGGTGAGATCTTAACGTTCAGAGAACCAATTCCAATACGATTACAAAACCTAGTCTTTTGTACACAAAAGTTAGCTAAACAGATTCTACATTTGTCACGAAAATGACATCAGTTGTTTTTGCTGTACAAAATTTGAACTGTATGCCTGTTCGTTGTAGTTGACAATTATATTACGTCATTATTTTGTATATTATATATTATATGTTATACAATTCACCTAACGTTTTACGTAACCGGATGAAAACAGCAGTGTGAAATGTAAACATCCCACCTCAAGATCGGTCGTTTTTCTCTATCGTTCGCCATAAGCTTGAGTTGTTTGGATTAGTTTTACCGCTGAGCTCAACAAACCATATCTGGTTACGTTCTATCTAAACCCAAATAATTGCTAATTCCAGTTTAATCCAGGGTATTTTTCCCCCTCCATGTCTTTTCATCATCTATCCCAACGATTTGTTTGTTCCACTATATGTCCATCCGGTTGAGTAAACCGTTGGTGTCGCAATCTGTCGATCTGTTTCCCAACGAACCTGTCTGTTTTCAATCGAACCTATCTGTTTTCCACTTTTATTGCTTTTTCGTAAACCGATTGGGACTACCGAGGAAGGATTAGCACGTATCTTACCCAAGATTGCCTATTATTAGCCGTGTTTCTTCCATTCTGGCTCACTCATTTGTAAACCAGGTGAGAAATTTGTACACAGAAGCTTTTGAAAAAATATTTACCCACTACTTAATAATCTGTTTGCACATCGTTCAAAATTTTAATTGATTTTCCGTTATATTTGTTTCTCTCTTTCACGATTTCACTGTTCCTTATCTGCAGCGTAATCCGGCTAGGAAGGACCATTTCGTAACCTGTTACGAAATTAAAGTATTCTAGAAATCAATATAATCCTAATACTATCACGTGATTGCCGGATGTATGTAGATGATTGGAATGAAAATAACTTTGAATGGATAATTACGTCCTTGTTCGGAAAGTACAAACCATACCCAAGCCGATGTGAATACGGGGTTTAAAAACGGACAAATTGCCGTTGGATCGATTGGGCAGGAAAATCGTGGGAACGCGGAATGCGTATGACCTTGTGAGGATGTGATCAGTTCGCGGTCCGGGAGAACCGGTGATCAAGTGGCTAAGGTCAAGACACGATGCAAAGGAATGATGTTTGATATGGAAAAGTAGAAATAAAACGAAACGTGAGGACAAGGATGTTGAAATCGATCACCCAAAATGATTCTTCGGATCAAAGAACAAAGAAGAGTTAGATGGTGTTATCGTCTGGATGCTAAACTTCAAACAGCATGGACGTATATGTACACATATTCAAATTTGTGAGTTGGTACGGCTATATGTGCGTACATTCGTATGTTTTTTAATGTATCCACGCATGTATATGTGCTTTTATGCAGGCATGGCTGTATGTGTGCATCTATGTATATATGAGTATATGTATGTATGCATGTATGTATGTATGTATGTATGTATGTATGTATGTATGTATGTATGTGTGTATGTATGTATGTATGTATGTATGTTTGTTTGTTTGTATGTGTTTATGTACGTATGTATGTATGTATGCATGTATGTAAGTATGAAAGCATGTGTTTTTGCGTGCATTTATGTCAGTGAGCGGTTGCACGCGAGACGAAGTACAATAACAAACGCAGACCGATTGTTTGAAAACACCGTGAGCAACGAAAAAAGCAATATTTCCGGCCAAGATAGATCCAATAATTTTGAGCGGAAAAAATGGAATATCTCAAAGATAAGCGTCAAATATTCCAAAATAGTCCCTAATCAACTTTTTTGATCACAAATGGGAAATTAAAGAAAACAGAGGTAAACAAATGGACCTGATTTGCCGGTCTAACTGTGACGAAAGAAAAACAGATTAAAGGTATAGCAGGGCCAGTGCGATACGATCCCATGGATGAGTGTACAGGTTGAGGACTGGGTGTTTGAAACAAAACTGAAGATCAGGTAGATTGTTGCCAAATCGATTCAGTTGGGAAAGCTGGAAGAGGAGGATAGCATTCGAAACAAGAGATAAGAGCACGGTGAGCAAGAAAACATCTGAGTTGTGTGTGTGTGAGTGTGTGTGAGAGAGAGAGAGAGAGTAAAAAAGAAGAATTTTGCATGACCTTGAGAAGGAAGAGAAAAACAAATAAAAGAATTTGATAAAGAGAAGAAAACAAATTTCGGACAAAAAAGGTTAATTAAAAATGAACAGAGAGGAGAAAGATGCTCAAAAGGGATCAAGACAAGAGTTGCTCTAGCATCATTTGGGAGAAGGCATTATTTTGGCAACCTCAGGTGCACACGTTTATCGAAGTTTTCAAAACCGAGCATAATCAATTCGTAGATCCTGTGAACTCGTACTGATCAGTCGTATTACACGTGTTGATTTGCAGCATCCGGTTGGAAAATAAATTAAAGAAGTAATTAGTGAATAAATAAAGTAAATGGAATAAAAATAAGAATTGTTTGGGTAAACAGTCGATTTCAAATCCGCATGCGCTGGCGAGCGAGAAGCTTTGGTCTTTCCCGTAATGTCTTCAACTATTCCGCGAGGGGATTTCGTGGATCCTTACTCAGATGTCTAAGTCATCCAGTTTGGACTGGTAAATTAATGACAATCATCAACCATTGTGCCTTCATCACTGACTGACCATTACTACTACTTACTAACCAATACAAGCGTCACAGAACCTCTTCAACAAAGAAGCTTTTCCCGCGAAATTACGTAACACCGCAGTCACACGACTTCGGCGCGACAGACGTTTTATTCGAAAATGAGAGGCTGAGACCACTATCACTCGAGAACCTTCCCCGTCTGCCACAGTTTCATAACTCAGTCCGGTATCTTAAGTTTACGGATTTCAAAGAATTTGACATCTGAAGGGCGATTCAAACATAGTATCACAGACTAATTGATTTCCAAGTTATTCACCGGTTTTGGGGCCTATGCCACTTTGAGTATTCCATCACTGATAAACTAACCGGAAACGGTAAACCATGGATGGGGACCGTCAGCATCCACTGGAACCCCTTCCCAACAAACTACGCAAATAAAGATAACGAATAGACCACAACAGCTGGAAAACAGGGGACTTGCAACCTCGTTTTAGGGTGCAACGTCATCTGAACAAGGAAAAACTTCCAACTAATAATTGTGTGATTCTTAATTGCACTTATCATTTATTCATGATTCCAATAATTAAAGTGACGTTCTAGTTAAACAAGTCCGAGTTTATTTACAAAATTGTGTTCACCTGTAAATTACGAGGGATCCTCATTGGTGAAATATCTTCAGGACGATTGCGCATTTGGACTGCCCATATTTCTCGTTCTTGTATCGACACGGTTCTGATTGGATGGTTGGGTTTGCAGGCTACGTCGAAATTGTATCGGACTGGATCACGTGACTGGCAAATGGACTGAAAGCAGTCTGTTAGTGTTTTTTACTACCCAAGCACGAAATAGATGCAACCATCTTTCCATCACAAGTACAATTTCAGACTCCTCGATCCTAACGATGCTTTTTCAACACTAATTTTATGGTCTGACTAATTTCATGTGCTTACGACACATATTGCGAACGACCGATGCGTCTTCATACCAATAATTTTAACGAAAGTATTCGTTTTTGTAGTAGGCGTGCTTATTTATGATTAATAAAACCGACATATGCTTGACTATCGAGCATGGCTTGCCCATATGACTCTACCATGACAATCTGAATGTTTTCCGTGCTCAGCAAACTCCAATTCTATTACAAATCGTTGATGTTCAAATATAATTTCCTCTATACAGATCATTCTTCTGACTTTGTATGGGAAATCATTTTGATTGCAAGAAGTCGTTCTAACAAACAAACAAACAAACAAATTGGACCCGAAAACGAGCAAATAAATTCGAATGTAAAACCCATTTTTATTGAGTCGTTCGCAAGTTTTGACCAATCGTATTGGGTATGTAAGTGTAGATATGGGCCAAATATCATGTAAAGTGACGGATGAAGAGATTCCGGTAGGCGTGTGCATTTGTATGACTATGTTGTATTAGTCACGCGGTTTGCATTTGAGCCAAAACAGTGGGAATAGTTTGTCTGGTTCAGACTGAGACGGCTTTTCCCCGCAGACATGATACCTTCTGAGCTTTAGGTAAATGAAAAACGTTCACCTTTTCCTCTGATTGTTTTTTTTCCCAGCTTCAATCAACTGAATTCCATTGTTATTGAAACGACAACGCACTCAGGTGTTTGGCAAGGGGATTACTTGCAGTTTTAGTTCCCCACAGTGGAATTTGATAAGAGATGACATAGGCCTATTCAGGCATTCCGTTTCAAAGACCACGGCAGCGACCCAACGGCTAAGGTCATGGCGTTTGGACGTGACGGTCGCGGGTTCGGACCCGCCCATCGCCTGTCAACTTCTCCACTTGACAGCCCTCTGTTGGCCGCATCCCCCTTCCTGAAAAAAGATGCACATTTTTATTTCATTAACAAAGAATGTAAAAGGCAAACGATGAAAAGATATCAGCCCTTTGAGGATCTGACTCTTTTGGTTTGTTTTAACCGACTACGCTCACAACGCACTAACCACAGATCTTCCGGTCGGTTTTGCCCGCGGTACGTACCAGATTCGAGTCTCGCTCTCTTTAGATCTCACCGGTTGCCTAGATGCATGACCGAACCCAAAGTTTGAATCTCATCCATTTGGCATAAGAGACTTGTGTGTTAGCATTAGGTTGTCTAGCCCCTTCGGGATTATTCGAATTGCTAGGCCCAGTTTTTTCGTGTGCTGTCCTTGGCTTGTATATGAATCCCCATATGTCACCTAATTCCACCATTTTTTTACTGAATGTTTGAACAACCTTCTTTTGTCTGTCCACTACAGACTTGGGCTAATTGCTCTAACCTATTCATAAGGCTAACTATGTTAATTGCTTCATATTTCTGTTTGTTAAGCCCAACACAGGATTATGTAGCACCCAGCATATGCTGTGTGATGAATTATCTTCATGTCAAGTGTATTTATCAATGTGATTTGATCGTCGATACATTTCCTCCCAGATGAACCTGTACGTACATACTCTTTCTTCTGTCTCCTACCCGATCGAAGTACTAGGCTATGAAGACAGAATAAAACCCGAATTGCTTTCTCCGAGTGACTCGTGGTCTGGCGCATAGTGACTAAGTCCCAAATGGGTCATACGATTTACTTTCAGTCTGCTCATCCTGTCCAATTTCCATGAAGTTTTGTCCGAAATGCGAGCACTTTATTTGCCCAATTCGCCCTCGCAAACACGAGTACAAAAAGCATGTGTGCACATAAAACCCCTAAACAGCATTAATTCAGAACATTATTCCTCCCGATCTAACCAAGCGCATTCAAGCCACCAAACCAGTAGTAACCTCAGCTGAATTGTAGTCCTGACTTTCATGCTTGCAATACGCATAGACCTGAAAGAACAAATTATATATGTTTTGGGCAGCGCTTATACCATATGCATTTAAGGATTTTTTCTAATAACCGAAATTCAAGTGTAAACAAAATGACCTGTAAATTTGGCAGTTCGCCTATCCACAACCAGTAGCGACAGCTTGTAAGCTGAGCGATGCAGTTTCAACCGTAATCTAGCTGACCCTCAGCTTCAGCCGCTCCCATAGCTATTGGGATAAGCATCCCGGGGCCTTTTAAAACAGACCCACCAACTGACGCGGAGATCCTCAAGGAAATCCGAGTCTCAGGACGTCACATACGGCAGGGCGCCGATGAGCTTCCTCCAAATCTGTTTAGAGGAGGAATGGAACTAGTTAGGCGGTACGAAATTTTGATCCCGAAGATTTAGTACTACGAGAGGAGGGAGTTGATTGTTGTCACCGTCTCCAGAAGCGACTTGGGCAGTATCTTGGAGAATAACACGAGTAATAGCTGAATCCCAATAGCATCAAAGCCGGGGTGCTCAGGTGGCGGCTTCATCACGAATTGCGAAAGCCAGAGCGAATTTCGCGAACGTGAGACAATTGTGGCGCAATCATGACATGCGAATTTTCCTCAAAGGAAGGGTGCACAGTAACATAGTTAGTAGGAGGAGGTTGGATGTTTTCATGAAGTAATTCACCTTGGTTCACGTCCCAGTTTGGGCGTGGTGAATATTCACTACTGATGATTCCTAACAAGGATGAAACGGCTGTGGAGCGCTTCCATTGTTCCCATATGGTGAGTTGACCGATGACATCACATGATGAATTATTTCATGAATAACATAGTTCGTAGTGTTCTGCTCTAGGGTTGCGAGACGCTGCATATCCGTGTTCAGGAGGCCCGGATACATTCCGTTTTTCATAATCGACATATCGGGAACATTGCTCGTGTCTGGTGGGAACACTGGGTGAGTAATGATGAGGCCCGTCGACATGCGTTTGACGAAGTCAGTCGTCGGCTGACGTCCGCATTGGTGGCTTCGACATGTAGTGCGTATGGCTGATCATCATCCATATTTTCGTGCTATTTTTGCCCGTGGTGGATAAGACTGGGAGAAGCAATGTGTCTGTCATTCTACGACTTGGCATAGAGGAATGAAGAAGTTAGTTTCGGGTTTGTTCTTGATTGGTTCTCGGCGCCTTCGTGGTTGGGTTTTGGGAGATAAGGATTGTTGTTGGTTGGGGATGCTGAGAGGTGTGGCTCAGAACCGAATTCAGTGGCACCTGTAGAATTTAAGCCTTTAAAAATAACCTGAAAAAGACCGAAAAACCGCGAAATGTGTGTAGTGAGAGCTCCAGAAATCAGTTGGTTTGTTAGGGTTTATTATTCACCCCTCCTTGTGTGCGCCGTTTCTGTGGAGTTCCATTTACCTGTTGTTGAGTTGACATCATGTCTTGTATTGCATTGTCTTGTACAGAATTTTGCGTACAATAAATAATGCCGCATTTCAGTCAAAAAAATATGAAGGTAAAAATATAACAGGGAAAAATAAATAAACAAAATAAAATTACACTCATCGTCTCGTAAAAACTATAAAAACTCCTCGAGGAATAGTCATAGCACATAATGATATGTTGCTAAGGCATTCGCCTAAAACCCGATCACGATTTGTCAAAATTCGAGCTAAATACGGGACAATGAAGTTCCTATAAATAATGATTCTGCAGGGTATGAAACGAAAAGCGGATCGTGTCGAAATATGAGAGCGACACTTTGAAAGATCGTTGTACGAAGGATGCGTGGGATCTGAAAGAATTTCGTGAGTAAGTTTCTCACATGCTGATAAGTGTTGATCACATAGATTAAAGGACAATTCACTTGGTGGTACGAAGGAAACACGGCTAATAATTGACAGCCCCTGGCGAAGAATTTAAAAGTCGTTTTTATGAAAACCTGGAAAAATGACGGGAGAACACTAAAGAAGGATTGGAAAAACACATTGTTATACAAATCGGGAGATGGTGCTTTGTTTCACCTTGAAGTGTAGAAGCTTCCTGAGTTGAAATGACAACCGTCAGAGAGTTTTTACACAGGTAGAAATGTGAGTAGTCCAGTTCAGATTGTTATCAGTAGTAACTCCTAAATATTTCACAGAATCAATCGTGGTAAGTGTTTTTGAACTCATGAAAGACTTTTTGGATGGATAAGCTGGCCGAGAGAGAGAGACAGAGAGAGAGAACAGACATTCGAAACATCTAGATGTGTTAAGATTTAAAACAGCTCGTGCAGAGAAATCGTAGGTAGAAGATAGGTTGTTGAGAAAACATTGAAAATCATCGTTGTTCGAAACGGCTTGAGAGTAACATTATCAGCATACTTAACCTAGTGACAGGGTGCGTTAGTTGATAAGTGGTTGATATGAGTGGAGAAGAGAACAGGTAAAAAGAACGGCAAACTTAGGTACTCCTGAGTTGTTATTCATTCGTTTCAAAATTTTACCGTCCATTCGTGTGCGCTGCATTTGGCTAGCAAGGTAATCAGACAAGCATGCTAATAAAGTACAGGGACAAGCAAATGTTTGCAGTTTGTGAAGTGGAAGAGACCGTGGGACCGAATCAAATGCCGACGAGTAGTCCACGAAGGTGCAACGTACACATTTCATCGATGCGTTTAAGGACGTACAAGTGTGATGAGTAAAAAAGAATTGACTAATTTAAAAAGCGAACTGAAAGAGGTAATCAAGACGATTTACAGAAGAACGCAGGCGCTTAAGTTTAACGCTCGCTCTCGATTTAAAACCGGAAGATGCTAGGGCAATGGAGCGGGAACGTTTTGCTAAAGCAGTGGAAGTGCTGAATTTTGAGATGCGAATAATAGTGACGGGTCCCCAACATTCAGGTATAGAATGCGAGATCAATGATGAGTTAATTAGAAAAATCAGTGCATCGTTCAGAGCCACAGCACCATGCCTTAAAAGAGGTGAAGACAGACTGTCAGGACCAACCCGTGGGATAATTTTAGTGGTTCGGATAAGATCGAGCACCTGTTCTCTAGAAAACTTCTAACTATCATAGCATCACCCTGTCCAAACATGACTGGGATATAAATGGATGTATGGATGAAAGCCTGATTGATGTTGTCGACATCCGCAAGCGTAATTACTGTCCAAACAATTCGAAGTCCACGAGGAACGAAACTCAGTAAGCAATAGGAGATTTTCATTCAGAACTTAAATGATATACCCTTTGCTCACGTGTCGCCCAGCCTTTCCTGAAGACTTCATTTTACACTGATTACAGTAGCTTCCTTAACATAAGGTTCCGTTTACTGATGATTCATGCAGTTTAGACATTCATTTCACCGTTATTAACTATGACAGCACTATGGCTGTGCTTTATTCTTGCAGGGGCTTATCACCAATACTTCCTTACCGCATGTAAGCCGGAATGTGAATAGAATTGAGCTGTTCTGTTCATACAAACCAAGGCTCCTACTACTTGCATCGATCAAATAGTCCAACTCGACAGGTCCTTCTTAAAACCTTCACGGTAATTCATTTTCGCAGAAGTCGATAACGGTGAATAACTGCCTGTGTTCCTTTAAAATCTCGAGTGCCATTTCGTACTCTCACATGGATTCAGAACATGCACTGATCGTAAGTTTGCCGAGGCTCTGACGATAAGCGCCCACCCCACATGCATCAATCGAAACGACGGGGCAGAGATGTCGGAGATGTGGACATCTTTGAGAAACAAACATTCCAAAGGTCACCAGGCTAGCTGACCCCACCACCACGGTGGAGTATGACCTGAAGGGCAACTAATCTCTCACCCGACCCATAGTTCAAAGTACACACATTCAGAAACGCATAGACAACTAAACATCAAGTGACATGTGAACGTTCCCTCAATTATTTGATTGTAAAATTTGCCTTGAGAAAGACTACCCACAGTAGTCGAAACGTTGGCGCA
>LUCM01010886.1:0-28426 GCA_008360955.1 Fasciolopsis buskii | reverse complement strand
GAGTGATGTTTATCATGTTGTCTTCAATCTCCCGAAATGGCTTACGCAGTGGTCTGAGATGGCCAGAGGGGTATAGAACCCAACCCCAGTTGCATCATAGATGCATTTGTGCGTCACTAATTGCAGGGTAGGGGCAAACTCGCGAGGAGAATATGTATGATAAATTTAATTAAATTTTAGTGTCTTAACGTCTTTGAGTTTGGGTAACAAAGCTCTGTCAATCAGTTGTGCGAGTCAAAAAGAATGTGAGGCGAACGGTGAACCGTGGCGATCGTGTGGGCAATTCCGTCAGATCAGAATAGTTGAAAACTGCATGTGTACAGTTACTGTCTATCCGTGTTTTAGCTACTGGGAATACATGTTTGCTTTCCAACCTTGGTAAGACCACTCAGCCCGTTACACAATAACATACAGATATACATACAAATACATACTACATACATAACATACATAGCATACATACTCATACATACAGTACAGTGACAATACAACATACATACATACATACTATACAATAGCATACGATATACATACAGACATACATACATACATACATACATACATTAACATACATACATACATATAGATGAATAGTGTATATTCACCACAATCGAATCGTGTAAGCATTGCAGTGTGCATGGATCTCTTCGGTCGAAGAGTCCAATAGAGAGAATCAACAACGCGATTCATGTGATAATTCTTTTGTCAGTGTGGGCTGAGCCACCCTTAGGAATGAGGGCAGAATGCCCAGGAATATACGTATGTATTATAAGAAGCAAGAAGTAGTATCTGGATGCGTAGACGACATTCGCCCGGGAGCACAATGACCAGATTCGCAGTTATTGTTGCTCGTCAGGTATGCGTGCTCGGTACTCTCTTGTCCAAAATATCCACATACTTGTACACTGAGAATTGATATTATATATATATATATATATGTCTTGAAAAACCAGCACGGAGGAGTGAATCAATAAACCACAAGGGAATCAACTGATTTTTCGCGTTTTAACGTACATATTGTTGTGATTGTTCGGTCGTTTTCGGATAACTTCCAATGGTGAATAGTGCAGTATGCAAACCACGCAACATTCGCACTATTAAATCATTAATGATCAACACTCCTATCGGATCCAACCGAGGATAATTCCCGAATCTAACTTCTTCATTACCTCTATGCCAAGTCACAGCATGACCGTCATGTCGTTTGTGCCAGCTTACCCAGCATGTGTGCATATCCATACAGGTTGCTTCAGAAGGGTCCAAATGAAGCAACACTAACGGCTTGTCAAAATGCGAGCTAAATATGGAGACAGCGAAGTTCCTAAAATACTGATTTCTAGAGGGTATGAAGCAATAAAACGGATCTTTGTTGAAACATGACATGCGGCACTTTGAAAGATCGCGTGACTAAGGGATTCATGTAATCTGAAAGAATCTTGTGAGCTGATATTTCTCAAGCGGATAAGTCCATGATCGCACAGTGGTATGAAAAGACACGCGACTAATGACTGATAGTTCGTGTGGAAGAATTTGTAAAGTTCGTTTAAGGAATCTTTCGAAAAAATAACAGAAGAACAGTAATGAAGATCGAGAAAATACATTGTTTATACAAACAAGTAGAGGTGGTTTATTTTGCCTTGTGTTGTTGAACCCAATCTGAATTGAAATAACAACCGTCTAAGGTATTTCAAACCAGGTGAAATGTGAGAAATGCACTTCTGAAATTTTATCAATGATAATTTCTCAATATTTCACAGAATGAAACAGTGGTAAGTGAGGGCAACATCATCCGCAATACTCAACCTAGTGACAGGGTGCGTTAGTTGATAAGTGGCCTAATGTGAGTGGAGAACGAAAACAGGTAAAAAGAACGCATTGTTGTCTTCATCTCCCGAAATGGCTTGCGCAGTGTTTGAGATGACCAGAGGGATATGAACCCAACCCCAGTTGCATCATAGATGCATTTGTGCGTCACTAATTGCAGGTAGGGGGCAAGCTCGTGAGGAGAATATGTATGATAAATTTAGTTAAATTTAGTGTCTTACGTCTTTGAGGTTGGGTACGAAGTTCCGTCGATCAGTTGTGCGAGTCAAAAAAGAATGCGAGGCGAACGGTGAACCGTGGCGATCGTGTGGGCAATTCCGTCAGATCAGAATAGTTGAAAACTGCATGTGTACAGTTACTGTCTATCCGTGTTTTAGCTACTGGAATACATGTTTGCTTTCCAACCTTGGTAAGACCACTCAGCCCGTTACACATAACATACAGATATACATACATACATACATACATATATATATATATGCATATGTATATGTATTTCTCACCACAATCGAATCTGTAGCATCAGCAGTGTGCATGGAATCTCTTCGTCGAAGAGTCCATAGAAGAATCACAACTGTGATTCGTTGATAATTCTTTGTTAGTTGGGCTGAGCCAACCTTAGGAATGAGGGCGGAATGCCCCAGAATATACGTATGTATATATAGAAGCAAGAAGTAGTATCTGGATGCGTAGACAAAATTTGCCCGGGAGCACATGACCAGATTCGCAGTTATTGTTGCTCGTCAGGTATGCGTGCTCGGTACTCTCTTGTCCAAACATCCACATACTTGTACACTCAGAATTGATATTATATATATATATATATATGTCTTGAAAACCAGCACGGAGGAGTGAATCAATAAACCACAAGGAATCAACTGATTTTTCGGTTTTAACCGTACATATTTTGTGATTGTTCGGTCGTTTTCGGATAACTTCCAATGTTGAATAGCGCAATAGGCAAACCACACAACATTTGCACCATTAAATTCATTTATGATCAACATCTCTCATCGGATCCAAACGAGGATAATTCCGAATCTGACTTCTTCATACCTCTATGCCAAGTCACAGCATGACCGTCATGTCGTTTGTGCCAGCCTTACCCAGCACGTGTGCATATCATGACAGGTTGCTCAGAAGGTCCAATGAAGCACACTAACGGCTTGTCAAAATGCGAGCTAAATATGGAACAGCGAAGTTCCTAGAAATACTGATTCTAGAGGGTATGAAGCAAAAAACGGATCTTGTTGAAACATGACAGCGGCACTTTGAAAGATCGTCGTGCAGAGGATGCATGTAATCTGAAAGAATCTTGTGAGCTGATATTTCTCACGCGGATAAGTCATGATCGCACAGTGGTATGAAAGACACGCGACTAATGACTGATAGTTCGTGGTGGAGAATTTTAAAGTTCGTTTAAGGAACCTTTCGAAAATAACAGAAGAACAGTAATGAAGGATCGAGAAAATACATTGTTATACAAACCAGTAGAGGATGGTTTATTTTGCCTTGTGTTGTTGAACCCATCTGAATTGAAATAACAACCGTCTAAGGTATTTCAACCAGGTGGAAATGTGAGAAATGCACTTCTGAATTTTATCAATGATAATTCTCTAATATTTCACAGAATGAACAGTGGTAAGAGAGGGCAACATTATCAGCATACTTAACCTAGTGACAGGGTGCGTTAGTTGATAAGTGGCTTATGTGAGTGGAGAAGAGAACAGGTAAAAAGAACGGCAAACTTAGGTACTCCTGAGTTGTTATTCATTCGTTTCAAAATTTTACCGTCCATTCGTGTGCGCTGCATTTGGGTAGTAAGGTAATCAGACGAGCATGATAATAAAGTACAGGGACAAGCAAATGTTTGCAGTTTGTGAAGTGGAAGAGACCGTGGGACCGAATCGAATGCCGACGAGTAGTTCACGAAAGTGCAACTTACACATTTCATCGATGCGTTTAAGGACTAACAAGTGTGATGAGTAAGGAAGAATCGAATGGATTAAAAAGCGAACTGAAAGGGGTAGTCAGGAGGACTTATATAAGAACGCAGGCGCTTAAGTCTAACACTCGCTATCGGTCCAAAACCGAAAGATACTAACGCGATGGGGCGAAGCATTTTGCTAAAGCAGTGGAAATGCTAGATTTTGAGATGGGAACAATAGTGACGGGTCCCCAACAGTCAGAGATGGAAGAGGAGATTAATAGTAAGTTAATTAGAGAAGTGAATGTACCATTCAGATTCACAGCATCATGCCTTAAAAGAGCTAAAGACAGACTGTCAGGATCAAACCCCGGTGATAATTTTAGTGTTGCATGGAAGGTCAAACACATACCAAAGAAAAACTTGTAACTGTCGTATCATCACCCTGTCCAAATATAACCGGTGGATAAATGGAAGTATGGATGAAAACATGATTTATGCTGTTCATATCCGCAGAAAATTTCGCATGTTTCTGTCCTAACAGAGTTTACCCTGCTGAAAGAGACGTAGAGGTCTGTCAAATCAAACGCAGTCATGATTGAAATCTCCCATAATTATTTGCAGACACCTCTCGAGAAATGGAACAAAAACATGTTAGAAAAGAGTCGAAAAAACATGTGATATTGTGTTGTGAGCTAAACGCAGCTTTGTCTATGTTCGTAATGATCTTACTGGTATGGCGGAAAAACACGATGTGACAATGCGGCAGGAGACAATCAATTCTATTTAGAGAGTGCGTATATAAAACTTCGGACTTTCTAGACTTCAAGCGGCTGATTTACGTTGTCACACTAACGCCACTCGCTTTCTTGTTCGAAAGTCTATCCAAACAAAAATCACGCGAGGAAATAACAAAACGAAAATACGGAATGGTAGCGAAGGCGTTCAAACAGCGAGCGCATTCGCACCATTGACATCGATTGTGAGATATTTCTCTAATCAACCGCAACCAACAACAATCCTCATCTCCCAAGACCCAACCACGAAGGCACCAAGAACCAAACGAGGACAAACCCGAAACTGACTTCTTTATGCCAAGTCATAGAATGACAGACACATTGCTTCTCCCAGCCTTACCCAACACGGGCAAAAATAGCACGAAAATGTGGACGATGACCACGCATATGAATTACGTGTCCAGACCATCGAAGACGACGTAGATCGATTATCTCAGTCAGAGGATAACTGTCTGCACCCAACACACGACGATGCACCCCATCATTACTCACCCAATATTCCCACCAGACTCAAGCAATACTTCCAATATGTCGGTGATGAAACACGGGATGAAGCCGAGCTGAGTCTCGTAACTGTAGGGCAGGACACTACGAACAGTGGCATTGTACATCATTCTCTTGAGGGAATGTCGAATATCATCACAGGATCACAATTGTCACATGTTCGTGAAATCCACTCCGGCTTCCGCAATTCGTGATGTGACATCCTTCCCAATACCACCACTATGTTTGATCAGACTCCCGAATTACTTGAAGTTGTTGATTATCTCACACTGATCACCATACACGGTGAGTGCAGATATAGATACAGAATGCTGCTAGTCACTGAGAGGTATTTAGCAGTTTACTATGAAAAATGCGCACTGTACCTTGATACGTCAGTCACCAAGCGGTCTAACGTGCGTTGTTATGTTTGTGCATTGTCACTCAGCAGAGTGATATCATCGATATGCTCTAGGCCAAAACTCTGTTCTCCGGTGGAGCCATGCCATCCGTCATTATCCTAATCCCGATGGAAGTATTTGTCTGCGAAACGTCGACTGTTACACAATGATTATGTACAAAACCTATCAAAAATGAATGTAATTTACCGCCCTTGTGTTCCAAAACTTTACCACCTGCTTGATGAATCTTATTTAGAAGACACCGGAACTCGTTGTCGATGCAAAATCACTCCCCAATTTTGTTTTTTTGGCTGTTTTATTGTATGGTTAGTTTTTTCTGATTTCGAGGCCAGCTTCCAGTGAGATTGTTCTTAGCTGCAGAAAATCGAGCAGCTTCCGATTATGACTGACTTTTTGAACTGCGGACCATGTCGTGTAAGAAGTGCCACCCGTCTAAACGTGTTATTATTGACCTTTGAATTCAATTTTCGAGTGCTTGTTAGTCTGTTTTTCTGTTATTTTGTGAGATTACTCATTCGGTGTACACTTTTTCTGCTATGAATCGTTCACATCTAGTCTATTGTGTTGGGAAGTTGCATTGTTCTCCCCGAATGACAGGTTGACCTTTAGCACCTCACTACAAGGCTCCCATGCGCACATCGACCGTCCATCATTTTGTACGGCTGGCTGGACAAATTTCGTTCGTTCTTCATAAGTCTTCTCAGCCTAGAAATTTTTCCGATCGTTTATTAGCCTCTGGGCAATTAGCTGTGCTGTCCTTTGATTGATCAAATACCATGAACTGGTTTGGAATATGTTCTAACAAATCAGGAACGCCCGATGCTGTTCATCTACTGCTCATTTTAACTTTACTTGTTGTATTAATTCCAAGAACATTCTGACCTCCTTACCTATTCATACACACAGAGCTTTGATTCGAAAGTTTTTGGTGCCTTGAAACTGAAAGTATTTTCCCCTCCTTTACATGCTTGTTTCATTCCTCCTTTATCTATTTGAAACACTGAACTTGATTTACCGAGTGTAACGCGAAACGTGATTTGATATGTCACGAGGTTTACGAATTATACGTTTATCCAAAAACATACAGATGTCAAGTCAAGCAGTAATAAATGGACCCTTTGTGATACATGACCCAATTATTTAACCGTAACAAAGTTCACTTTGATTGATATTGTTAATTTCGTAAACCTGAACGGTCAGTTGCGTCATTCTAGGTAATGATAAACAAAGTGTTCACGTTGCATGCAAGGAGAGAATAAATAATCAATGAATAATTGATCTAATTTGTATCCGCGATTTGTCAGCTGTAAGAAACATTCAGCTTGTGCCTTGGCAAATTTGTGAATATTCACATAATTACTTACTTTCCCAAGCACTTGGAAAGTTTGATAAATGATGCGATCTGCGTCGCCGGAACACAGGGTAATTGTGCAAAGTTTGAAACGATCTAGATTGACGTGTTGACATGGTTTTAACCAAACTCGTTGTTTTATCTTCATTATCCAAGGCAGACATTTGATCTACACTGGATTTATCTGTTAGTTCCGGTTTGTTTGCCAATGCCATTCGTGCGGCCGAGCATCGTCGTAAATGTGCCTCGCTGTCAACACTACGGGCCGTACTTAAACAGGAAAGAGATGACCAACAACCACGTGGACAATCCGTTTGTTTGAGTTTACGTCGAGGACCAGGGTTCGGGCTAAAATTGGGCGAAATAATTGATGGATGATGTTCCACCTCGTTATAGTTACAACAATTTTTAATCATACTTGGTCTCCACGGTGGTCGAGGATGACTACAATCTGGTCGCAAAATGTGTGGACGGGAGTAGCTACACTTATTCATTATTTTTCGGGAACGTGAACGATCAAACGTTTGAGTTCTGCTGCGTAAACGTAGGGGCGTAAATGTTTTGGGTTCTGATGAAGGTGACTGTCCGAGACAGGGTTTTGTTTTCGAGCTGATCGTAGACACAGTAGACGAGCTTCTATGATCAGAGAGAAGTAGAAACGATCGTTGTGACTGTTGTTGTTGTTGTTGTTGCTGCTGCTGCTGTTGTTGCTGTTGCTGCTGATGCTGCTGGTGTTGTTGCTGCTGGTCTTGTGTTTGTTGTTGTTTCTGTGGTTGTTCATTTTGTTCTTCTTCGTCTAATATTTGTTGCTTTTGTTCAAATGGAATCGATTTGGTGGCGTTATCGTTACGTTGAAATTCGTTGCCCAATGTCTTGGAAAATTTGAACGAATCGGAAGCATTCCGATTCGTGTCTCTGGTCTGTGTTCCCAATCGTTTCACGTGTGAAATGCTTACTCCCATGAGTATTTTTTAAGCCTGTCGTTTCAAATGGTACAGTTGGTCACAGAACCGAATTGTTCAGTCTATAGGATCATGACGAATTACTTTTATATCTCCTAAAGCTGGTTCGTATGTCCATAAAATTCCACTGACGCACAGCAAATGCAATAATAGCAGACTGTTCAAAAACATGCGGTCGATCGATAATCACGTGATTCGCTCTTTGGCCTCCTGGACAGCAGAATGGTAATGCGACCTAAAGGTAAACATTATTACCGTATGGTTCATACAGATCCCTATTGGAAACGAATTGCTTATATTTTTTTCGTTGAGAAACAACTATTTAGTTTGTTTCTCATTAGAGAATTGCATCATTAATTCCTTAATAATTAGGAACATTTTTTTATGTTTTGTCGATAATGACAATTACCGAAGTATATGCTGTCTTATCTTGTATAGTTCAGTTCAATTGCAAAGGTGACCAGAAAACTAACTAAAAACATATATGGCCGCAAGATTACTTTGAATGACATTCTATTTTCGTTGAATAAAATATGAGGAGCATAAAACATCAACAACTGTTTTCACCTCATTGCAAACGAAAGGAAAAGATAAGAATCATTAACAGTCTTTCAGATCGATTGATTGTAAAACACTGGATCGGTAGCATGCTTTGTTATTATGACTTTGTAGAAAGGAATGTAGATATTATAGCGGCATACTTAGAGCAATAGTTTGGTTTGAGAAACAGATGTTGATTTTGTTGTTTGTTTTTTTATCGTCGTGAATTGTGAATATAGCCACCAAAACTGCACTTCAAGTGCGTTATATGAAATGTTATTTAACATATCATGCTTCTCGGCTACATCTCCTGGAGCCGAATTAATTGGGAGTGATGAAATCAATTATGATTACTGCAAAAAACCTTCAAAAAGACAGTCAGATGGAAGGGTGGCAGATGTTACCAAACCCAAACAAGATGAGCAATGATAATAACGATAAACCCTTCAAAATCGACAGTGATTTGTTATTCAGTACTACAACCGATCATTTCGGTATGATTCCGTTAATATGAGGAGCGGTGTGGAATTTGATTTTCTAACGGTCATCTGTCTATCATACCAAGAGCTATTCTGGCTAGCTGACAGATTCTCCATATTTTCGACCGAGTTTGCGTCTGAATCACGAGCAACCCTATCGATTTCCGGCTTAGAAGCCACTTTCCAGTGAAATTATCCAGATGAATAATTATCTAGTCGTTCTATAAGAAGGCTGAATTGTTGTATAAGTTTCCGGAACTTCGAAAAGCGAGCAGAAGTCTTGCTATACCAATATAGCTGTTCACGCTTTTCTGTTCTGTCTATAGAACTGGGACCTTCTGTCGTCAAGCCGTCCAGAACACGGCTTTACAGCTTGAAAGTCAAAAGCTCAGATCCTTCCATGGTCAACCGAATTCCCCAATAGGTAATCGTCAGATGGACTAGACCACTTTCCTGGAAATGATCTACATTAAATGGAAAAACGCAGATTAAAGCGTCATCGTAATGTCTCTTTACAATCCGAAAATCGCATTGAAACGGATGCGTCAATTAACAAAAGTGACCATTGCTAATCCACACTCACCCATTTCTACATGCTCTAGTAGAGCTGACTGCTACTTGGCGCATACCTCGTTGCGGATAAGGGTGGCTGGTCGTGATTAAGCAAGGCTCAAGCATACCAAATAAGACCCCAAGGACAACCAACAACAGTGTCGGCGATGCTCTGAGTGTTCACCTAGCAACAGATATCTCTAAAAAAATATCACAACAGCCCACTGGTTACACTAAGACGGGGTAAGTGTGGCACACCAACCAAATAAACCCATCGTCCCTTGTCGTGTTTCACTGAACCGGAAAGGTTCTCCAGAACAAGAGTATGAACAAATCATCTGGACACCGACTAGTCTGGAATGGTACTGGCGCCTCGCACAATGCGCCTGTTCACGTAAAAGTTAGAGGTGGATCCTCGAATAAAAACGCCTACTCTGGATTAAGCCACCGACTAGTACGACAGCCCAAAACGCATAAAACTATGAAAATGAAAGATCATTGTGCGGACGTTTCTCATTCACCATGTATTCACGATGGTGACCTTCCATCGTAAGCAATTGTTCATTCCTCTACTAACTCGTGTTATTCCTCTCTTCCAACCCTATTTCATTGTATTCTTCGAGAACCACAGTCGGAAATTCTAGTGGTAGTGTCTCTAGAATAATCACCATTCCTATTGTCTCTCGTTCTCCCCCAGACTTCATCCAAATCTCACTGGAACCGCATCTGCCGACTTCGTCCTCCATGACCACTCATCCCAAACGAGCTACATTCAATGTGTTAATTGGGAGTTCATAGCTCGTACACTGGAGATCCTAGTCATCGACATGTGCTTTATCCACAAAACTAACATTCAAGATTCCAGTTCTGTTATTCCACTAATATCCCCATCTAGTCCTTCCGTGAATTTTCATCTCCGAATTTCTTGCGAATCTGAAACTGCGGCTTCTAATTTCACTGGCATTGATGTGACTATCAGTGAGATAGCTTAGACTGCACTATTTGACTGGATTCCAGCTGACTGATGGTAATATGCAGCGCGACTTGACGGTTCATCCAGAGTAAATAATCGCCACCCTGGTAGACGCAACTTGTTTGTTCTTTTAACTGATGTGCAATCAGATTGTATCCCAGATCCAGTGGAGGACACTTTCTATCACAGTTTGCACGGAATCTGACATAGAGCAAAGCAGGGTGACATTGTGATTTTGGCAGTCGACATAAGTACAACAGTAGGTCTGTTGTCCTCGAACGAGATGCATTTAGGTAGCCCATTTGGTCTCGATTTCTGCCGTTGTGTGAACGAGAAGCGGTTGTTGGTTTTATGCTCAGACCATCAGTTGATTCTTACTAGTATGAGCTTCGGAAATTCTAACTGCCGATACACGACCTGTCATCCACCCTCCGGGAATCATTGATGGATCTGAATTGATCGCATCGTTATTAGCTACAGATGGCGAGGCTGTCTACAAGACAACTGATCATACTGCAGAAATCCACCCGTCGAATCCGACCACACGACAGCACGCACTAGTCTTTCCACGTGCTTCGATGAGCGCACAAAACGCTCAACGCGGCGTCGATTAGATTCCAATAAACTATATGATCCGACTCCCTCATCTGTTTATCAAAGCGCACTAAGTGAACTGTTAGGATCACCGGCGTCACAAAACATCAATGAGCACCGATCGCTTATCAAGAATAACTCTCATTCGGCTGGCCTAATGAGTCTTGGCCTGATCCATTGCTCTGTGACTCCTTCGATTTCTGCTCAGTCTGTGCGTCTTCTTCACCCACGTCAGTCCATCCCGGTTCTTTGCGAATATAATGAAACACGCCTCGAAATTAGACGTGAAATCCGTGCAAGGCTGCATAGGGATCGCGAGGTCCGATGGTCTCAATGAGATTCGGAGATGGAACATGCTTTTCGGTAAGGGAAATTCCTGCAAATCATCCAAACTCATCTAATTCAGCGATAAGAAATCTGTGTGTGTGAACGAAACGATTTGTCAAACTGACGGCTTACTTATTCACAACCTGCAGAGACAGCTTTTAACCTGAATGGAGCTCATTTAACCACAATCTAGATGACTCTCATGGTCAGCGTCTCCCTCCGTTATTTCGGCAAGCTTCCGTTGTCCTGTTACAACAGTTCCGCTAACTGACGCAGAGATCCGCAAAAAGCTGGAATTCTAAAACATCACAGATGGCGGGGTGACGATGCGCTTTCACAGTTCCATTTAAAACTGAAGGAATGGAACTGGTTGAAGACAATCAGATTTTGTTCTGGGATTCCTGGTACTCCGAGAAATTCACCTCGTTGTGAGTGATGTTCATTGTTGTCTTCATCTCCCGAAATGGCTTGCGCAGTGTCTGAGATGACCATAGGGGTGTGAACCAAACCCCAGTTGCATTATAGATGCATTAGTCCGTCATCCTTCGCAGGTGTTACAACACGCATAAGGGGCAAACTGGAAAGAAACAGGTCAGGTTTCGAGCTGATCGTGGATGAATCAATCAAATCATACCATCCGATTTGTGTTAGTGCACTGCTTTACTTTACCAAGGCCCGCGAACGTCGTGTTCTTGTGCATTCTTGCAGTAATGGATTCCATTGGTATGTTTGATCTATGCCGCCATTAGTTCATAATTGGAGTGACTGGTAAGTATGTATCGGTACCCGAGGTGTTGTAAACACATATATCAAATGGAATTAGGGCTTATGACTAGCTCTTTCCATCCTTCGTGTGACATGGGTGCACTATATCAACTTCTTCATGGGGATGATTTACTGAATGCCCTATGTGGTCTTTCAGAGGGTTGATGTTGAACTTCTCACACGAAACAGAGTTTTGACTTAGAGCATATCGATGATATCAGTCTGCTGAGTGATAATGCACAGATATGTCAACGCACGTCAGACCGCTTAGTGTCTGAGGTACTGATGTACGATGCGCACATTCCACACTCAAACTGCTAGATACCTCTCCGTGTATCTAAACCTGTGCTCACCGGGTGTGGTGATCAGCGTGAGATAGTAAATAGCTTCAAGTAATTCGGGAGTCTGATCAAACATAGTGGAAGTATTGGGAAGGATGTCACATCACGAATCGCGGAAGCAGGAGCGGATTTCACGAACATGTGACAATTGTGATCCTGTGATGATATTCGACATTCCCTCAAGAGAATGATGTACAATGCCACTGTTCGTAGTGTCCTGCCCTACGGTTACGAGACTCAGCTCGGCTTCATCCCGTGTTTCATCACCGACATATTGGAAGTATTGCTTGAGTCTGGTGGGAATATTGGGTGAGTAATGATGGGGTGCATCGTCGTGTGTTGGGTGCAGACAGTCATCCTCTGACTGAGATAATCGATCTACGTCGTCTTCGATGGTCTGAACACATAATTCATATGCGTGGTCATCGTCCACATTTTCGTGCTATTTTTGCCCGTGTTGGGTAAGGCTGGGAGAAGTGATGTGTCTGTCATTCTATGACTTGGCATGGAGGAATGAAGAAGTCAGTTTCGGGTTTGTCCTCGTTTGGTTCTTGGTGCCTTCGTGGTTGGGTCTTGGGAGATGAGGATTGTTGTTGGTTGCGGTTGATTAGAGAAATATCTCGGAATCGACGTCAATGGTGCGAATGCGCTCGCTGTTTGAATGCCTTCGCTACCATTCTGTATCCTCGTTTTGTTGTTTGGACAAACTTTCGAATGAGAAACTGATTGGGATTGGCGTGGCAACGTTCATCAAGTCTTTGTGATTGAATTTTGTCACTTTCCTCTTATACCTCGTCTATCGATAATAGTCAGGTCATGGTGGACGAAATATCATTTCCTGGTGGAATAGCATGCATTTAAGGAAATGACTAGTGAATTTCCACGCTTTTGCGGCTGTCGCAAATTTTATCGTTTAACTAAATTCTCTAGATTTTGAGTTTCAACCGAAGTTGTGTAATGTACTTTCATGTTTTGATAATTATTAGTTACGCTGATTGAGTGACACGGATCACTTGCTTGTTCATTCCGTCCGGATTTCTGCCTTTGTTGCTCTCCGTTTGTTATTCCAGCTCACCTGTGTGTTGGTGACCAACGAGATGAAGAGGTCTCAGCTTGCTTGTGTCGTTGGACCGAGCTCATATGTTGACCTGAGTAGACGGAATCCAATTTATTTTACATTGTTTATGACTTCATGACCACCGTTTGCCATTTGTAACCCATGGAATAACTCGAACCACTGGAATCAGTTTACCAGTTACCGTTGTCATTATCTTTATCCTTGTTGTGGTTTGATCACCATGAGCCATTTTTCAGTCAACCCCTGCTTCAGAGAGGACAGTATACGGCTGGGCACGTTGGGTTTTCTGACTGAGATGTTTTCAACTTACAATCACATCGTTCGGAACACCTACTTCGGCTGGTGACTAACCCATTTGTTTAGTCATGATTTCACTGGCTAGACGAGGTTCACCGTCGCGAAAGCAAAGCAAATCACTAGGATCGAAGCATCTAAAAGAACACGGTGGTCGTCCGGACTAGAGTAGCAAAGGAGGGCTTCCCCCTGTGGAGGCACCTCCCTCATTGTAATAGTAGAGGAGGAAGTTGTCTGTTAGAGTCTCTTCGTCCTCTTGCGTTTTGTGATTGACGGATCCCGGGGCATCCTTCACCATTTGTCCCAGGTTCTCTGCGACACTGTTCGAATGTGATCAGCGAGGTGATGTACGGCGATGTCAGCATCTAATATGACCGACCCAACGTTTCAGTCCAGTTCCGCAATGCTATAAACCTTTATCAATGACAAATACTTGTGGAATCCATCCGCGGCTGAAACGTTTCTTCAAAGTCACGAACGAAGTAGTTTGTGTTCTAGTTAGGAACACTTGTGGCCATTTGGAATTCGAATCCGTTAATACCATTGTGTGATGTCGATTCAACAATGGACCGCAGAAATCGGCTTGGAAAAGTTGCCAAGTTACTTAACTTTATGTCCACTGACGCCACTTTTTGGATCAGAATGAAATTCGTACAGTATGCATCACAATTTCTGGCCGTTGAGTGGATGTCAGCTTTCAGTTCCGGTCACTAACACAACCCACCTGGTTCTTGTGCAATTCGTCCAGAACCGCTTTGCATACGGGAAATAAGATTACCAGTCCGTTAGCATGGGACAATAATCCGTCCGGTACTGCGTTGAATTCCTCCCGGTAGGCGAAACACCGGGGATAGTTCCGCTTTACTTCTGGTTACCATCGCTAAAAACCGGACTGGTGAAGTGGTGAACTGAAATTGTTTGGGAAAGCACAAATTAGCAAACAAGCTCGATTTCACATGCGCGCTGTTGTATTAGGAGAAATTCGCATAGAGTTGGATTGATCAGTTGAGAATGTCGGTGAGAAAAGGACTAATGATGTTCCATTTATAAGTCGAAAACAGTCGAAAATGTTGTCACAACTGTTATCTGCTCTAGGATTTTCATTTGAGTAGACGGTGGGCCAGGGGAGTTGAAAGGCAACCGCAAACTGCCTTTGAGTGCACAGTGGAGGGTTGTAAAGACGCATGGTGACAGATTCCCTTTATACTCAAGACACAACACTTCACCAATCCAGGCTGTTGACCTCAGACTGTGTACGGGGCAAGAAATGTTTCTATCATATTCGTGGTGTGGCTGGTATGTGCTAGGTGTGAAAACACTGCGGTATTAGGTGATTTAATCTTTCTGATGATCGACCATACAAGTTGATAATCGCGGGTACGTGCAGACAAGCGCCTGATCGTACGGTCGATGTACACTGTCCCACAGGACCATGTGAATACAGAGACCCAATACGAGACTGTCTATCACTGTCCTTTCCACGTGGCATTTCTGTGTACTGATCAACAAACTGGAACGTCCTCTCGACTACCTTTTTCATTGTTTGATTCTAAATCTGTTGTGAGTTTCAAAGTTGGGTATGCCCAGGTGAGTTTATTCAGCAGCTGATTACTGCATGCTAAGGGGTTAATTATATCCATAAAATGTTTGTATAAATCGGGCGCGTTAAATGACGATTCGAATGGACCATTTTCCAGCTTTGTCATTAAAATACCAGCTAATAATGAACTGAATGGAAATCCCGTTGTTACACAGTCTTATTTTGGCGATAAATTTTACTCTTAAATTTGAAATAGTCGTTAGATTTGCATAAGAACAGCAGTTGTTTCTGGTCTTCTATCGTAAGGCTTGCCACTAATCTGCTGTTCTCGATCAGGTCACACATGCACTTCATGATTTCAGTGAAGAAATGACTTTCAGAGAAAACCATCCGTCGCCTCTTCATGTTTAGTTGTTTCGTTCTTTTTTTTCTTTCTTTCCCGCACTTAGCAGCCCTTTGTTGGCATCATTTTGTAAAAAAAATGAAGGAATTAAAGGATTAAAGATAAGATAATAGCGTTTACTGATTTCGGTCATTTAAGCATCGCGTCACTAGTAATTAAACCGTCTACGGTAGTTGGCGAATACCCAGACTATGTGAAGGTTGGAAAGATTGCTCGGTTTCGCCAAGACCGGAATGAGAAAGCGAAAAACGACCATTCCGGCGTGTTGATTTCGTGCCAATAAACTATGGTACAACTTTTCAAATGATTTATCTTGCATCGCAAATGTTTTGTCCGTGAACATAACTTATGGGGACTTTGTGCATTTGTACAACTGTTCTATTCATGTCATTCACTTGTGCATTGTTACCACACGTGGCAAATTAACCAATAACTAATAACGACGACTGGTTCAGTTTTTTTTTCTGTTGAGGTTACTTGCCATGTGTTAGCAGTAGGAGACTGAATTTTCTTCCACATGAAATAGTTCACCACGTGATATCATCGCTCAACTGACCATTAAGAAACCATGGAAGCACTGTACAGCTGTTTCATCCTTGTTAGGAATTATCAGCAACGCATGTCCACCACGCCCGAACTGACACGCGAACCCGGGACGAACGATTTTGAGTCGAACGCCTTAGCCATTACACAACCGGGCAGGCTCTGGAACGGTTTGTTGAACTTGACCACATGATGTTGCACCTATCCGTCCCTGATGGGCAAGGCCACTAGCCGCTAGCGCAAGCAATCAGGCCTTAGTGATAGATAACTTTTGTGCGGGTATCCCAAGTACGACGAAGGCTTTGGACATGACCTGCACAGCTTGGTTACTTGGTATTTGTTGCACTCACGCTCCGCTGGTGGTTCGGTCCGGTGGCATAGAAGCGTCAGAGACCAGCGCGCGCGCCACACGCGCACACACGCACACACACACACACACCCGCATACCCACGTGACTTACTAACCGCTTCAGTTTCAATTGACATGGAATTTCTCCGCCTAGGTGTACCGGTGGTTCGCGAACTGATTCGTTTCGGCGGGAAAGTGTGCTCGCGTGCAGGTGGACCAAGTGAACTCGAGAGGAGGACAATCAACTGACGTTTTCCAACCGAATGCCAGTCTTTTGTTTCCAGTGTGAGCAGTATGTTGCATATATTGAGGAATACCTAACACTTCCAGAAAAATGGGCTTGAAATGTTTCAATCGATATTCTCGCGTCGGATTAAAACGTGATGTGTAAAGTTTAGGGAGGCAGCAGAAGGTGAGATGGGATGGGGTAAACAGTCCTGGGCGATCGGCCATGTGCTTCCGGAGTGATTTTGTTCTTACATGTACATACAGAACATACTACTGGTTAGGACTGACTGTTTTCGGTCTTACTAGAGTGGTTTACAATCTGATTGTGTGACAATTGATCAATTAAACATACACACAGACATTCTTAGAGTTGTGAACTAATGTGACAGCAAACCGACAATTTCCCTTGATCCATCTCCAACCCTATTTAGTTTTGCGTATTGGCATGAGTACGACTAACTGAAAACGAGCTTGTTCGCCAAGTTGTGTTGTTCCCAAGATTACTACAGTTTTGTTTGTGTATAAAAACCCGGCCGAAGATTGTGAACGATTGCTATCTGGACGAGTCCTAATCAGACGTGCCTGTGAATTCTAACTAATGGATGTTGATTGATTCATTGGGAAATCCCCATCGGGAAGTCAAATTGTCGAATGGTCACTTGTGCTGGATGCCATGTGATTGCACAATTCGGGCGGGCAACTAGTGATCCTTTGGTGAAATGTTCAAACACCGTTCGACATGGCCTCGTAGCTCAGCTCGTAGTGCACAGGCGATACGAATGCACCGGTTAAGCACATGCGTGGCCTCGAATCCCGTCACAGTTCAAAAGCTTCACACTGTCGGATTAGTTCTATATTTTTCAAAAATTTCTGGACCAGCCAAACTCCCAGATATTGCACTGTCGAGGAACTGACAAACAAATAAACCTCGAGTCAAATCAGATTGATGATTGGTCGGAGAGCATCAGCTGTCACAGAAAACTGCGATAACTAGATTTCTCGGAACTCGAATAAGCTGGCTTGGAGATGATAATTGGATTGAACGACTACTTTCCAGTAACTATGTTTCCTGGTAAAAAAGAAACCCAACTGTTCAACGCAAACACCAACCAAGCCACAGCCCTATTATGTGGTGTAGCGGAAGATCGTCCCATTGAAGAGATCATTTCAAGAGCCAAGAATGCCAGGTGCTCTAGAAAAAGTACGTTAAGAATGGTATGAGTGGAGAAGCCCATGGTTTTGTGGTCAGTGGAAGAATGCGCAAGGAGATCACAGGTTCGCAGATTGAATTAGATCAGTTACGATTGGCTTGGCTTAGAATTTCCATTCACAGCGTGCAAATACTTTATGTTACCTAACCGGGAACATCTAGTATGAGGTCGATGCATTACTGGCCTCATAAGGGCTAACTGGATGTAGCAACAAAACTCTGAAGAGGATGACGAGTAATTATCATTTGCGCATTATTTCACTGCAGTCTGTCGAGACAAAGGTGAATAATCGAAACAGCTGAAATTTTCTAATTCACAAATAAATTTGAGCGGCACAGAGCAAACGCTAATGAGCAGAGAATTAGCAATCAAACCTGTAGTTAGTTCAGTCCTGAAAACATATGAAGTATGGAACCAAAGTAGAAGTCATTTGAAACTTGCTGAATCAGTTTTTACTGTGAAAACCGTATAGCAACAAGTTATCTAAGGTGACCGAAATATCTACTGGCAGCGCCGTGTTCTGTTGTCATAAAGGCTCACTAACCTACGATATTGATTTTCTCACACAATCCGAGCCTAGTTTTGCCTCGATACACTTAGTCACGTAAATAACTTTCCACTCAGTCGATCATATAATGGAATGCAGATGTCAATTCAATGGAACATTCTCTCATCGGGGTTACACGGGTATTTCCTGCCTCTGGCTACGGGGTCAGTAGCTTGCAGGTGTGATTTATCTGCTCTGGTCATCGAAGTACAAATAACTCATTTCCGATGCACAATCGAAGTGACCAACGACGCAATGGATCGATTTCCGCCAAAATCACAATATTATTTGAAACATTACAATTACTACGAAACATTGGTACCTCCATGACACCCCCAAAAATGAAGGAAAAACCAATGGTTTCCGGTGACATATTCTAACCGAAGATGTAGGTCCGCGTCCCGATTGGTGGAATACGCGCGGAGGAATAATGAAACTGACCGGTTTCATGCCTTTTCAGTTCTTCGTCGCATATCTTCCGGTTGGGCGATTTTTTGCAATTCCCTGTGACCGCAACGAAAATCTTACGATCACGTGAACTACGAACGGACTGGGAATAAACATTGCAATAGATTGCAATTAGACACTTGGTCGGAATGTTTCCCCGGTTCGTTTCAATGGCCTGCAACTTTCGGCTAGCCGTCCAACAAGAAGCGCTTTATTTCTGAACGAAATAATTAGCAAATAATAGAGAACGCCGGCAAACGTTCAGTACACACGAATTCCAATTTTTCAACCCAACTGAGCACAACAGATTGTAACTATTCATATTTTGTAGAATAACACAACTATGATGCAAAAAATGTTAAAACTTAATTTTTTTTAATACAGACAAGCTCTAGAATCTTGGTACTCTGGGCATAACACTCTACTAAGTAAGGGCCGATTTAACTTAATGTCAACATAAATCAAGGTATCTTTATAATAGAAGTCCATTTGACGCCACCAAAGAGTAAAGTACACTGGATTATTTGAAATAAAACCACGAAAGCTAGAGATTAAATTTTATAAATGAAAATGGTGCTACTTCCCGATGGACTATTCTAAGATGAGCGAAGTGAAACAGTTTTCGTCCCCGTTTGAAAATCCAACCTTGAAGTATCAAAAACTATACCCACTGTGGATCCCAAAGCATTACTGCCAGGAACCGTCTTCGTGCACCCCATAACACTCACTCATTCACTCTCCCAATCACACCCACTCACTCACTCACTCACTCAATCAATCAATCAATCAATCACTCACTCACTCACTCACTCATTCATTCATTCACACAAACAAGAACTCATTCATTCATTCACACACACACCCGCTCACACACGCTCATTCACTGGTTAACCGAATCAATCTTTCTGTTGTTCACCCGTGCAAATCATATGAATCTAGCATATACAAATGACTGGTCGTTCTCCAAGTACGCGAGGAAGAAAAACCAACCGGGCCGTTGAATCTGTTCCTTCTTCTTCTCAAACGCAACCGCAAAGTGCTCGGACCTCATACACGTCCAATTTGTCACATATCCACACATCTCGGACTACCCGGAGTGTGGGCTGCAGAAGTCTCAACTACATTGGATCCACAGGGAATAACACCGACAGAATCAGAGGCTGCTTTGCCGACAGTGATTATGGTGATATGACAGGTAAGCTTACCGTAGAGAAAATGGTCCGTGCCACTAAAACTGAACAAAGGCGGGTGAAGTAGGGAAATATATTTTTGAAATTATATTATCATGGGGATTTTGGATTTACTCATACACGAGCATTCTATCCATGGATTTAAACTTAAACTTTCCCAAAATCTTAAACAAACAAGGAAAAACGCAACTGATTAGCTACCAGGAAGGGTTCAAGGAAACACGGGCGGCTTTGAGTTTGGAACAACGGGGAATATGAACGAAGAGGACAGGGAGTAAACGGTTCATTTTATGAGACCGACGCATTTCAAAGTTTCACACTAACTGGTACTGCCTTATAGCCCAAGTTTTCCTTCCTTAGAGTCAGTGGCGTGATTGGTGTAGATAGTTGATTTCTTTGCTATGTCGTAACTAGCGGTCCAGGTAAGCTAGGGTGAAATCAAGGACGACTAAATCCAGACCGCAAATGATCACCGGATCGACAAACTGGACAGTTGTAGTCTGGTGAAGTTTTCGAACCGTAGAGTGGAGACTCGGTGATGCGTTGTCGACTTAGGAGAATTCTTTTATTGATTCGTTATGCATGCACAGCGTGGCAATACGCACTGCAAAGAACAAACTCAACTGTGTCGGTGTTTCATTATGCATCATTTCTTTTCGGTTCGTGGGAAGTTGTAACATCACTGGACAAAAAATGGAGCACGAAAGTCCCCCAACATGAGACGAATCATAGCGAGCTATAGACAGATCCGTAAATGGGGCAGAAAAAATTCTAACCAATTGGGATAATGCAGTGGCTCGTTGAAGTTCTTATATCATGGTGTGCATAGGACGTGCACAGAGCACGTGAACGATGCGCAGATATGAAGTTGACATGGGAGTCATGTGATTCAGATCGGCACAACTTCACACGGGCCTGCGTGGAGAATCACTTAACGAGAACCGTAACGATAGGCGATCGTGAAATTCAAACATTCCTTGAAGGCGATTAGACAAAAAGGAATCCACCAATCGGAATATTTCCAACCTCGTATAAATATCTATGCGTTCGAAATATAAGTCGAACTTGTTTCCGATCTGTTTTGATCTTCTTGTTGAATTCATTTGCATAGCTTAGGTCGAAGCTAATTCAGTACGTGCTAGTACCGCGTAACCGTTTGTTACCGTGGCTGACTGAATTCCGTATACGAATTCCAAGTCCGAATACTACACATGCGTTTGCTATAGTAAATTAACAGTTTTCCGGTGATTGGAGTAAACCTGACAACGGATTTTTAAATCCCATTTCTCTATCCAGCTATTCACTTTGGTTATTTGGACAAGGAAATCTCGGTCCGAAAGATGAGGCTTATGAACATGTTTCGTCTATCATGAAGTCAGGTTAATTGTAAGTGAACTGGTCAGAGATCGTCGAGAAATTGAGGCTTCCGATTCGCCGGACTGTACACGATTGTTCAACCCCACCCGAGAGAACCTCAATTCATGCTGAACTCACTTTTCTTATCGGACTAATCCAACGCCTTGTAAATTTTCCTAATGCATTGTTACTTAATGGCGTAAGTGCGAATCCCTGAAACCGAATTTGTTCCCCATGGTGTGTTGTCTCAAATAAGAGTAAATGAAATCGATGAAATGCTGGAGGAGCCACAACGGAGTACAAGGTCGTCTACACCCGAGTTTCTCGATGTAATTCTGAATAGTCGTTTATCTCTACTTCCCGTGTTTTTCAAGGAGTGATCTTCTAACAAATGGCTGCCAAATGGGAAAGTTGACGGACAGACGGGGATCCGAACCCGCGAACTTTAAGTCCAGGCGCCACAACCTTATCCGATCGACAACATGAGCACTGCAGACATATGTGTTAATAACACAGCGTTGTTGGTAGATGTACTGCGCCAACGTTTCGATTACTGTGGGTAGTCTTTCTCAAGGCAAATTTTACAATCAAATAATTGAGGGAACGTTCACATGTCCGTGTGTTTCTGAATGTGTGTACTTTGAACTATGGGTCGGGTGAGAGATTAGTTGCTCTTCAGGTCATACTCCACCGTGGTGGTGGGGTCAACTAGCGTGGTGACCTTTGGAATGTTTGTTTCTCAAAGATGTCCACATCTCCGACATCTCTGCCCCGTCGTTTCGATTGATGCATGTGGGGTGGGCGCTTATCGTCAGAACCTCGGCAAACTTACGATCAGTGCATGTTCTGAATCCACGTGGGAGTACGAAATGGCACTCGAGATTTTAAAGGAACACAGGCAGTTATTCACCGTTATCGACTTCTGCGAAAATGAATTACCGTGAAGGTTTTAAGAAGGACCTGTCGAGTTGGACTATTTGATCGATGCAAGTAGTAGGAGCCTTGGTTTGTATGAACAGAACAGCTCAATTCTATTCACATTCCGGCTTACATGCGGTAAGGAAGTACTGGTGATAAGCCCCTGCAAGAATAAAGCTCAGCCATAGTGCTGTCATAGTTAATAACGGTGAAATGAATGTCTAAACTGCATGAATCATCAGTAAACGGAACCTCATGTTAAGGAAGCTACCGTAATCAGTGTAAAATGAAGTCTTCAGGAAAGGCTGGGCGACACGTGAGCAAGGGGTTTATCATTTAAGTTCTGAATGACAATCTCCTATTGCTTACTGAGTTTCGTTCCTCGTGGACTTCGAATTGTTTGGACAGTAATTACGCTTGCGGATGTCGACAACATCAATCAGGCTTTCATCCATACATCCATTTATATCCCAGTCATGTTTGGACAGGGTGATGCTATGATAGTTAGAAGTTTTCTAGAGAACAGGTGCTCAATCTTATCCGAACCACTAAAATTATCCCACGGGTTGGTCCTGACAGTCTGTCTTCAGCTGTTTTAAGGCATGGTGCTGTGGCTCTGACCGATGCACTTATTTTTCTAATTAACTCATCATTGATCTCGCATTCTATACCTGAATGTTGGAGACCTGTCACTATTATTCGCATCTCAAAATCTAGCATTTCCACTGCTTTAGCAAAATGCTTCGCCCCATTGCCCTAGCATCTTCCGGTTTTAAACCGACAGCGAGTGTTAGATTTAAGTGCCTGCGTTCTATAAATCATCCTGACCATCCCTTTCCGTTCGCTTTTTAATCCATTCGATTCTTCCTTACTCATCACACTTGTTAGTCCTTAAACGCATCGATGAAATGTGTAGGTTGCACCTTCGTGGACTACTAGTCGGCATTTGATTCGGTCCCACGGTCTCTTCCACTTCACAAACTGCAAACATTTGCTTGTCCCTGTACTTTATTAACATGCTCGTCTGATTACCTTACTACCCAAATGCAGCGCACACGAATGGACGGTAAAATTTTGAAACGGATGATTAAAAACTCAGGTCTGTTTCAGTGTGCTGTTCTTTTATCTTTTCTCTTCTGTACTTACATAAGCGACTTATCAACCAGCGCTCTCCGCCATCTATTTAAGTATGCTGATGATGTTGCCCTCTCTCAAGCCTTTTCGAACAACGATGATTTTCAATGTTTTCTCGACAACCTATCTTCTACCTACGATTTCTCTACACGAGCTAGTTTAAATCTTAACACATCTAAATGTTTCGAATGTCTGTTCTCTCCCTCTGTCTCTCGGTCAGCTTATCCATCCAAAACGTCTTTCATGAATTCAAAACACTTACCACGATTGATTCTGTGAAATATCTAGGAGTTACTACTGATAACAATCTGAACTGGACTACTCACATTTCTACCTGTGTAAAAACTCTCTGACGGTTGTCATTTCAACTCAGTTAGCTTCTGCACTTCAAGGTGAAACAAAGCACCATCTCCCGATTTGTATACCAATGCGCTTTTCCAATCCTTCTTTAGTGTTCTCCCGTCATTTTTCCAGGTTTTCATAAAAACGACTTTTAAATTCTTCGCCAGGGACTGTCAATTGTTAGCCGTGTTTCCTTCGTACCACCAAGTGAATTGTCCTTTAATCTATGTGATCAACACTTATCAGCATGTGAGAAATTCGCTCACGAAATTCGTTCAGATCCCACGCATCCTTCGTACAACGATCTTTCAAAGTGTCGCTCTCATATTTCGACACGATCCGCTTTTCGTTTCATACCCTCCAGAATCATTATTTATAGGAACTTCATTGTCCCATATTTAGCTCGAATTTTGACAAACCGTGATCGGGTTTTAGGCGAATGCCTCAGCAACATATCGTAATGTGCTATGACTATTCCTCGAGGAGTTTTTATAGTTTTTACGAGACGATGAGTATAATTTTATTTTATTTATTTATTTTTTCCTATTTTACTTTTACCTTCATATTTTTTGACTGAAATGCGACATTGTTTATTGTACGCAAAATTCTGTACAAGACAATGCAATACAATACATGGTGTCAACGCAACAATAGATAAATGGAACAGAAGGAGTTTTTATAGTTTTTACGAGACGATAAGTATAAATTTGTTTTATTTATTTTTTCCTATTTTATTATTACATTCATATTTTTTGACTGAAATGCGATATTGCACGGAAAAGCCTATACAATACAATCTCAGGTAACCTTTCTCAAGGTAGGTCTTACGGTTAAATGGTTCTGAATTTAAAGTCACCGTTACGTGAGCGTGTGCTTGTGCATCCGTGTGTGTATGTGTGTGTGAGGAAATGACGTTTTGAACTTCATTGACCCAGTCCATGGGAGAAATGACAACCGAGCAACTAAACTGTTGGGAGTCAACATAATGTGTCATTTTTTAGTTTGATTTGGGTATCGACAATTCGATTGTTTCTAACCCGTAGTAGCAGACTAATTCAACTAGGGATTCTAATCTCCTGCTCACGTGACTTCACAAAATAAAATCTTCTGACTTGCTGACTTCTGACTTTGACTTCATTGTCTCTGGTTCCCCACCAGAATAATTCATAATATCAACTGCTAGTTGGTTGTCAAATTCGGATAAAGCTTGGGGAGTAGTTAGTTACAAAATTGGCTAAGTGAAAAGGTGTTCATTGGCGCCACGAAGATACCAATCAATTGATGATCACACGTTGAACAATACCACGTCATTTTCACCTAACAGACTTTTGTTTGACCTCAGTGTCTTCTGTGTCATTCACTGAGCTAAAAAAATAACTCTCAAACTGTGTCATTTGGAAAGATCGAATAAGTAACGGAGAGTTTGAGTAAGAATTCATGTTCACCACTAGGCTCTATTGATTATTTCTGGCCTTTTCGACGTAGAGATTACGGATTACCTAGGCGTAACGATTAAACGCGCGGAAGATGCTTGAACTATTCAGCAGAACAGTCTATATTGGGCTAGGAATAAGTGGAACATATGTCTACCATTTACGTGCATCGGATTGTATATCTGACCCGAGAAGGACGTCATCTGATTACTAACTTACTAATTATTCACGAGAACTGGGTCACTACAAATGCAAAAAGTCGTTTTTCACTCCAGTATTATTAGCAGTTCTCATAAGCAATTTTCTCGTGCATTAAATATGAAACTGGTCTCCTTCATCTGTTCTGAGATTCCCGTCTACTTTATTTAAGTAATCAAACAAATTTCGTTGATTATAGAATTCAGAATCTTTTCTAAGACAATTAAGGGCACAAATTCCTGTCTTTTAAAGAAATTTCTTATTCGTTTGTATATTTTTCAAAGTCAGAAATGTGATGAAATGTATTTCAAAATGTGTGTCTCATGAATGCTTGAGCTTTCGGCTGATTGTAGTAATTTAGATCTTCTTTAATTACTAATTATTACTGCTTATGAATATAATCAAGCTTTTATGGTTAGCGTTTGCAGGCACCTATACAAGGATTGTCCATGAAGATTAATAATATGCATCTGAAATCAATGTCATTGTCATTCAAACTGTCCCGAACAAGTGGCGGTTCATCCGTGACAAAGAAAGTCGGGAGCCAACTTATAAAAAAATATATCTACCGAACTAAATTATAATCTATCACATAATTAACAAAATATCAGCTATTGCACGAATCGATGGTTTTTAAACTACTGAATGCTATCGATCAACTGTAGTGTCCCAAAACTGGATTATTGAGGAAACTTGGTAGTAAATAAATTCCGCTAAACCATATTCTACAGGTTTCGAAAGGATCCGATTTTTTGTTGAATTCTTGCCATACGCATACGAGTGTATTTTGTCGCCATTCTGTTGATTACATTAAAAAAAAAAAAATAAACTATCCCGTTTGGTACTTTTGTTTTTAATTTTGCTACATTTGACCGTATTATAGTTTGGTGGCTCGTATTAGCACAATTCACAATCATTTGCTTGTTTGCACGAATTCAATCAATGAAGGTCATGATTTTGTCATCTCCATCGAAACTTGGATTTTAATTTCATTCGTAACCGTAAATTCGGATTCGCTTTTCAAAATACATATTTCACGTCAACTCGATACGGAGAACACGGAAATTTTGCCACGAGTACGAAGTAGAAATTAAGTAAAGAAAATAATTGTACACAGTTCGCTTACTTGTCTGTTTCACTGGGTGGTGGAATTAAATCGATCGCATCGATTCTGGCTGCAAAAGGCAAGGTTGTCTACAAGACAGCTGATCATACCGAAGCAATCCTCTCGAAGTTGACTACGCGTTAGTTTACGTTAGGCATTGATGGGCACCTAAAACTCATGGTGCTGCGTCTGTTAAATTCCAGTAATCTGTCTGATCCGACTCCCTGTCTATTTAGCAAAGATTACCCACGCCACAAAACATCAATAAGCACTGATCGATCATCAAGAATAACTCCCATTCGGCTGGCTTAGTGAAATGCGGCCTGACCCGCTGCCCTGCGACTCCTTCGATTTCTGCTCAGTCTGTGCGTCTTCTTCACCCACGCCAGTCCATCCCGGTTCTTTGCGAATATAATGAAAAACGCCTCGAAATAAGACGTGAAATCCGCACAAGGCTGCATAGGGATCGCGAAGTCCGATGGTCTCAATGATATTCGGAGATGGAACATGCTTTTCGGTACGGGAAATTCCTGCAAACCATTCCAACTCATCTGAGGTTGCGGTAAGAAATCTGTGTGTGTGAACGAAACGACTTGTAAAGCTGACCGGTTCACATTATTCACAAAACATTGCACGGACAAGCTTGGTACTGACATAATGGAAACATTATCAAACACAAATCTTGCAGTTGTTAGCAAATAGGCCCCGTGCCCGCCAGCTAGTTTCTGATGAGACATGACGGCTTGTCTGCTTACAACGGATCCACTAGCCATGACCAAGAAATAGACTACACAAAGAATATGCGAACGTTCTAGAACATCATTAAATGGGCCAGTACGCCGGTGGCAGACTTGCCCCGAGGTCTATTTAAACGATGAGAATAGAACTGGTCGGAGAAGCAGATACAAATGTATTGTTCTCGAATTTCGGATAATCTGAAGAGCGTCCAACTAGATTCATCGTGCGAGAGCTCCAATTGCATGCCCTCAAACTTTCAAAATATAGCTTACGCAGTAATGGCTTAACCCTGCAAAGGAAAGAGTCACACAATGTGTATACGTTGCGTATAGTTATCTTCTTTGCGAATTGCGAGGCCACTATCGCACTGCCTTGTGTTTTAGGAATACCCGCCGAACATTTTGCTTTTGACCCACGCAGATTAATCTCCGAAGACAAGCTACGCTCAATCTCTGATGGGATTCAATTGGAAATCGAGAAAATGAATGAAGCGCGTCGACGAATGCGTTATGTGACGAAGTCAGTCGTGCCGACTGGACGGTCCGATTGGTGCTATCGACACAGTAGTCAAGCCGTAGTGACTGATCATCAAATACCATATTTTTCCGTGCATAAATGTGTTGCACGTGTACTTGGGATAAGAGCTGGAAACGGAGCAAATATGGTCAGTACATAGACTATGAATATGTTATACGAGGAATAAAGAAGTAGTTTCGGTTATAACTCATACGGTCTAGGCATGCTGTTGCGTCTACTCGTGGTTGGGACTTGGGAGATGAGGATTGTTGTTGGCCGAGGATTCCGTGAAAGAAGACAACGATGGCTTAAGACATCGGAAACGACTGTGGCGTGATTTCACTAGCACTTTCATTGCCTGCGCTGCAATTCTGTGTTCTCTAGACTTTCTCAATCATTTCCTATGCGGGGAAGTTTTGTTTTGGACCTCCGGTTTCGAACAAGATGGGTAATAGTGTAGCAAATTCGGAGTTATTTATACACACTCTCTAAATGGAATTGACTGTCTCCTGCCTCAATC